>KL286204.1:0-13312 GCA_000699545.1 Podiceps cristatus | reverse complement strand
CCCTTTTAGAGATATACAGTGTCTTTGTGAAACACAAACCTTCCTTGAGGGACTGGGAGCTCAAAGTGCTGAAAAAATATTACAGAATGCTATTTCTGAGCTGGTAGCAAATATTAGAATTGACAGGGTTTTTCACTTTCTAAAAGAGCTTTAAGTCACAGCTATTCATCTCAGGATCTGGCTACTGTTGTGAAAACAGGCCAGAGTTCAGTCTCAAGGATGGGCTCTTCTGTTCCTTGGTACCAGGAGTTTTTAAGAAGCAAGCCAGTAAAATACGGTGGAAAGGTGTGTAAGTCTGCGTCTGTATTCTGTGATTGCAGCGTTTGCAATGAAATTCATCCTCCTGCTAATTCTCACTCAGAATCTCAGTTTTTAACTGAGTAACACACAAGGAATAGAAACCAGTCCAACACTGGCTCTTTGGACCATCTTGAGCTGTGATTGCTAAAGACAACAAGCTAACATATCGTGGCCTGAAAATGCTCGGACTGTGCATACTAAACTGAACGTACTATCAAAGCAAATAATACAGAGACTATTATACTGTCTTATTAGTAAATATTCTGTATCAAATTTAGTAAAAATCTCTATTAAAATGTCTCCAAAGTTGAGGACCAAGTGTCTCCAGAAAACTGCAGAATAGAATAAAATTTAGGTCTAACCTGCCATGGGAGATACAAGAGCTGGAACATGAACCTGGATATTTGCACAGCAATTAATGGGTTTACCTGTCTCGAAGCCAGGACATTGTAAAGGCTGGAGGGGAGAAAGGGTTTTCCAAAATTCTGGTAAGTGTTGTGAAGGGATTTACTTGGCACAAACCCAATAATATTTGAGCTTTAGTTATTATCTATTAATATTTTTATTCCTTAGCACCTGGAGGACTCAGTGAAGACCAGGGCACTAGCTCATGGATGTTGTAGACAAAGAAGAAAGAGTTCTTTCCTAGAAAACTTTGTACTTTCTCTTCATATAAATATGTATAATACCCAGAGAACATATCAATTTAAGATGTTGGTTAATATATGGTCCAAATGCGAGTCAGGTCAGCAGTAAATACACACCTTGTGAGAGCTTGCTGTGGCCCTTGCAAAATGAGAGTTGATAGTAGATGTTTATCCATACTACGTGGAAAGAATTCCCAAAGGTCCTTTATTAGCGTTAATGCCACCTTTATTAGCATCTTGGGAAATGCCAAGATTACATCAGCTTCATGCATAAGCCAGGGAAAACCCTAACTTCTGGCAGGGGCTGCCTCAGAAAAATGTGTAAAATTGGGCACAGATGAGGATTTTCCTGGAGCGGCAAGACACAGGACAGGAGGATGCTGAGCACGGTGCTTGGTGCCCCGGCCACTGCAGATGGGGTATGTAGCACATGCCCCACCACCCAGGAGAATTTGCTCCTGCCATTTTCCACCTTGGCAACTTTTTGGTTGCACTCAGTGGTCACAGCTGGACACAGTGGAAAAGTAGCTCAGAAGCACCTTTCTCCTCCACTGCACGAAGGACAATGTCACCAGAGTGCAGAATGGAGCTCCCAGTCTCCAGAACAGCCATTTGGACACTCCTGGTGAGAACCAAAATAGATTTAAAGGATAGACCTGTCCTGCTACAAATCACATTGGCCCTTCTTTAAATGGCTGCCAAGAAGTCCTAAGGTATCCAACTTCAACATTTGCTGCGGTGGGTGCCTGGGCTTTTGATTACTTTCACCTTTTCCTTTGCTATTTTATAAGACATTTGTGCAAAATCTAAGTTGCCAATTTCTGTCTTTCCAGATTTATGGAAGCACGTCACTGTATTCAAGTAACAATGCTGGAAAATAAAGTGGAAACAATGACACCAGAGAAAATTATGATTGAATTATGCTTTAAAACACACAATGACAAAGCTGGGACACTCCGACCTGAGCTAGCGTCAGCCTGAAGAAAAAGCCATGAGGAGTGGTGACTGCTTTAACTGAGATTTTGCTGGCAGTTTTTTGTTTCCCAGATGAAAGTACACCTGGTGCTGAGCACCTGAAGCATCTCAGCCAGGTCTGTGGATGTGGAATAGAGACATTGATACTACTTCAATTTTTCAACTAAAAAAAATTAATCAATTTTAAAGAAAAGTCTTTCAGGAAAAAAAAAATGTTAGAAAATTTGAGTTGAGTACAAACCCCAGCTCCACCTTAAATGTGTGTCCTCTTTCACTGTGTGACATTAATGTTCCAAAGACAGGAAAGCTCTTTGGAAGGTTAGGAAGAGATGAGACTGGTTGGTCCCCTTAAATACATATTATATGTTCACTAGACTTGAACTGCTCCTGGAGTGTCACTTCAGCCCGCCCCACAATTGCCTTATTAGTGCATGTGCTTGTCCATCAGCGAAGTGGTTTTCTTTGGGTATTTTGCTGAACTATAGCCACTTTTAGAAATCAGGAACCATGCACAAAAAGTTGCAATCCCACTATTCGGTACCTCAGCTTGGGCTGCTCTATCGCCGTTTCTAATGGTCTGTGCAAGCCCAGAGCAAAGAACAGACCGAACCGCTGGTCCAGCCCAGAGTAACTGGCACAAGGCGATTATTTGAGACTTGGCCCAAACGCTGGGAGGTTCGGAGGTCTCCCAGCACGTCCCTGGCTGGTGCTCAGGCCCCAGGTGTTCAGGCTGCGCGTGAGGCGCGCTGTGCACAGCCGTGGCCGTGGGCTGCGCATGCTCATCTTCCCCTTTGCCTAACCCATCCGGTATCCACGAGGGCTTGAACACTTTGGTGCTTTTCTTTTCCGAAAAGACTTCGGGCCAAACCAACGACTAAGTACGTGATTCTTCGCAAACATAACATCACGCAACCTATTGCCCTAAATTACAGTAGCCCGAAGCCTGCTTATTCAGCTGGCCATGTTTCCAAGGGGCTGTAACAGCAGCTGGGCATTTGCAAGGCACAGGAAGGTAGCCCAGTGATTTCCTCCCCCTGCAAAGCAGCCTGGGGGAAGATGTATGTCAGAGATCTTCCTGCCCAGGGACTCTGATTCTCAAGAGAATAGTAAAGATGTTCAAGTTTTGATTTGAAAAAACTCATTAACTCCAATAAATTTGGGGTGGCTTTGTGCTGATTAAATTATTTGCCCAGTCCTATTGAACGCTGAATAAATGTAGTCATTCAAATGTTGGATAGTTAGTAAAGGCACTTTTTCCTTTCTAAAGGTGTAATTCTTTTGCATGAGATTTAGACTGCAGATATTGACAGAAGAATAGATAATAGATAATTGATGTCAAAGGCTGAATAAGAAAATTGTCGATCAGCCAGAGTATAAGTTATCTCTCTATGTAAAGTAATATAAAGTAATGATGATTTATTGCCTGAAAAAGTTGCTAGATTGAAAAAATTCTTTGGAATTGCTGGTGAATGCAGATTGATTTTTCTAAAGAACTCTACCGAGACCTATTTCTCTTCCAAAAGAATACTGCTGGTTCTAATCATATGCATTTTACAAAATTGCATTTCTAAAAAGTTATACCATCAGAACACCAAACATCACATTTTTAATACTCATGGAAAGAAGAATCTTTTGAGTTGTCTAATTTGATACAGTGAAGAGATAAGAAAAGATGTGATTTGGCTTTACAATATCCTTCAGGTGCACTGCGTTACACAACCTATAGCAGCTTCACCTATTAAACCTCAAGAAAATATAAAATGATTCGTAAAAATAGCTATAGTCTCTAAGGCATGCTTCGCTGAGTAAAAGATTAGTATTGGAGGAAAGGTGAACTGTTTAAAAGATATTTCCTTAATATCAGGAGAGCATCCAGTTTAGGAGTGCTTCCCCCAAGCTTTATTTAGACACCTCTCAAGCTGGAAATCTGCTTTGAGTCCAGCGTATAACCTCGTGCTCTTTCCAAAGGGTCCCCTTGGAAATCCATTGTACACAAACCTGCAGGGGTATAGGTTACACTTCACAGGGATCCATCTATGCAGAAAAGAAAGCTCAATATATTCCTCAACTTAGGTTCTGGATGTTTTCCAGAGTCATAAAAATGGCATCCCATCATCTGTGCCTTTACTGTGCCTTTTCTAATTTTTTTCCTGTGATCCTTATGAAAAAGAACTTCTCAGCAATGGTGACATCTTTCTATCCTGAAATCTATGAGATTCATTCCTGACTAAAACACCTTTTCTGTGTTACTAGATTCTTATGCTGTTTTCACAGACTGTATTTACAACTCCTAATATTGTTTAGTTTATGATATTCTTGGATTTCATATATACATCCAAAGGTGCTTGAAAGAAAGCACAGCACCTAAAATAGCTTGTGCCACTGCCCTAAAATATTAATCACTAGTGTAACTCCATAAGAGTTACATCAGGCATGAGTTTAACCCTACTTTTTGTTTTAAATCAAAAGAAATTGATTTCTTTAGCAAACACACCCTAAACCACAGGATCAAAGGCAGCTGAAACACTATAAAACCTCTTATTTCTTTTCCCCTTCACCTTCCTTAAAAGCTACAGAACAGCCTGTAAACTGGCTTTCTAGGCACACGGATGTGGAAGCAGCTGATTCTGCTGACAGCAGTCCTCAGCCGTGAGTACGATGTCACTGGTTAATGCTTCACAGCCCACAAACTGCCAGACTGGTTCATCTTGTCTCTGTTTTTCTCCAGATCAAATGAACTGCTGGTAGTTCTCCATGGAAGCTAATGAATTTACAGAGAGGTGTTTGTGGCTCAGCATATATCTTGGAGAAATGTCTTGTTTTCAATATGATTGAGTTAAACTAATGTACGTGTTACCGATTCTGCAGAGAAAAATAAACTAGAAATAAGAGTATTTCTTGAAAATAGAATAACCTTCATGGATAAATAATTAATGGAATACATCTTGGTATCCAAATGTATTTTCAAGAAATAAGTCATAAAACATTGCACAGACAGAGATGAAGGTTAGTGATTTTGAAGAAAAATTGTATTCAGATTTAACTTGTGATATTTATGTTTTACAATATTGTGTCGGTAGGTCCAAACCCCAAGATTTCCAGGGAATATTGCTTTAAAGTTTCCATGCATATTCTTATGTTACATCATACATATCTTTGTGGTTGAGAAATGTGTTCCCATTGTTAGGAAGTGTGCTTTCTGTTCTCAAATTTTCATTAGAAACTTTATTCTAGTAGAATATAATAGAAACAAATAGAAACTGGATGTGTAGACATCAACGTTTTAACAGATACAGAAGATATACAAACTTTTGAATCAACAATAGCCATTAAAAAATTCAGAAGCTCAAGATAAGTAGTGCAATGGTGTAAAAACAAAATCAACGAGAGTCGAGAGCGTCCGTATTTTGATGCTATGCAAATGCTCGCGCTTGTTTACAGCTCTGGGTTGTTTACAGACTGTCAGTGTCCTCTGCCAGAGCTCAGAGCTGGCAGATACCTGATCTCAGAGCTGTGCGGCGATGCTGGCACGATGCTGGCCCCAAACTAATAGTGTCTGCCCTTTCCTACCACCCCCAATGAGTGAGACAGGGAAAACAACATGGAGCTAAGCTGCTGCGTGGCTGCCAGACCATAGCCTGGGGCTCTACCAGCCCCATCAAGACTCACCTCTTTCCATGGCCTGAGCACAGCCATGGCCTGCCTACATCCCAGGCACTGGGTGAGTAAGGCATCAAAATGGGTCCCGCAGAAGCTGCTGTTTGACATGCCTGAGGCTGTTATGTGGGGAAGGAGCTGCAGTCTGCTGTGGTGGGAGCTTTGTGCTCAATATCTAAGCTTTTCGTGGAGCTAGAGCAAAAAAATTCTTGGTGCTGTTGCACAATGGACATCAGAAACTCACCATATTCTTCATTTGGTGAAGGGCCTAGAGCACAAGCCTTATGAGGAGCGGCTGAGGGAGCTAGGATTGGTTAGTCTGGAGAAGAAGAGGCTGAGGGGAGACCTTATTGCTCTCTACAACTACCTGAAAGGAGGTTGTATCAAGGTGGGGTTCGGTCTCTTCTCTGTAGTAACAAGTGATAGAACGAGAGGAAATGGCCTCAAGCTGCGCCAGGGGAGGGTTAGGTTAGATATTAGGAAAAACTTCTTCACCGAAAGGGTGGTCAGGCACTGGAACAGGCTGCCCAGGGAAGCGGTTGAGTCTCCATCCCTGAAGGTATTTAAAGAACGGAGAGATGCGGTGCTTGAGGGCATGGTATAGATGGACTTGGCAGTGATGGGTTAACGGTTGGACTCGATGACCTTAAGGGTCTTTTCCAACCTTGACAATTCTATGATTCTATGATTCTATGATTTTCCTTCCTCAAAGTTGCCTTGCTCATTTTAGGTGTCTTTAGGTTTCTGCGGGGCTCTGTGTGGCTAGCTCCAAGGTGAGGACCTGGAGGTCAGGCTTGTGTCCCATTTCCCGCACAGTGTACCCTCTTCTCCCACCCCATTTGCCAGGCAGGGGGAGGCTGGTGTAGGTGCCGGCTCTGAAGTCTTATCAGTTGAGGTACAACGGCTCTAGGAGGTCTCCAGCAAGAGACTGATGGTCTTTGTTCACTTTTCTTTGCTTAAAAAAGAAGAAGTTTTCCCTCCTCAAGTGTGAGATGCCCTCACCACAGGCAGCACTGCCACAGACTGTAGGCTTTCTCATTTTGCCCTTCCTGTGCGCTCTCCCAGGGCTTTCTGACTGATGGTGAAGGACTGGAGATTTACTGCTGGTTCTCAGTTGCCCACGTTTGCAGGGGCAGGTTATAAGCTCCACATTTCTCCTCTTCAGAAAGCCCTAAATTCTGAAGATGTGCCATTGTTCTGCGAGCAGGTTCAGCACAGAGTTTATTGTGAGTTAATTTAAAAAGGCAAAGAGAAATCTAACATGACACTCGGTGGTGTCATGCACTGAAATGCTGTTATGCTGTGCGATCCATGAGGCACTCGTACCTTGTCTAGAATGAACAAAGTAGCTCTGCCTTGTTATGTTGGAGTCATAGTCAAGCCCTTTCTTGGATTTCAATTCCATTTTATATCCCCTGTGGTTGTACACAAATTCCACGGTTGAATAAATAGACTTTGACGATGATTACTTGGAACCTTAGGGGTTAACAGTGTTCTTAGCCTTTTCTCTATTTGGTGTTTACTCTCTTGATGCCTTTCCATGTGCATGCTATAAAATATTCCCCAGAAAGAGTTCTGCCTATTGCCAAGAAGTTATGCTTTGCACTATATGAAATTCCTTGATGGAAAGCTATGGATTGCACCTGTTGTAATGCTGTGATAAAACCTGGTGAAATAATATACCAGCTATGGAGTGGAGACGCCAGGCTGTGAAATGTTCTCCACTACCTGTCCTGCAACCTATATGCTCAAAGAGAACTCTGCTCAAACTGCAAGGCAAAAGCATTATCATGATGCCTCAATTCCATGTAAGATTATAGCACTTGAGTCTACACCACTGAAGAGGAGATCCTCACGGGGAAGCGTTGGCCTGCATATAATGAGCAGTGGGCAAGAGAAGGCAGGCACAGAATTTAAACTTTGGCATTTCCGTGCGGTGTCACTAACCTGAAGAGACGGACTGTGGAGAGCTCAGAACAACTACCATTTTACTTCTACCTGAGATGACTGAATCAGTCGGTTCCAAATAAGAACCTCCCTGTGTCTTGTAGCAGGTTACCCCACTTGCGATACAGACACAAATAACAGCTCAGATCCCCAGAGCTGTGAGGCTATAAATCCATGCCAGTATTTCTGCAGCTTGCGTCTCTTATTTGTGCTGGGAAGAAATCTTGGTTTCCTGAACAAAACCAAACTCTCAACTGGTGCTGGAAGTCAAAGCCCAATCCCGATTCTTATAGTAAGGAAGGACGTGGCTTTGCTGAATGGCTTGGTTATGGCCAACAGCTCTTGATGAGCACCTCTGGGATCCTCTGCCTGCACTCAGATAACAAGGAGGTCCAAAACCAGTGCAGAGATCTGGATAGGTGAATAATGCCTGGGTAGAGCTATTTGACAAGGAGGCTTTCTTCTGGAGTTTGTAATTAAGAGTGGCCTGACCTTGTCTGCTTCCCAGCATTTAAAAGGAGTGGCAATGATCCAGTTGATAAGGTCCTAAACAATGCACGTGTAAGGACACCACTTGGTTCTGTCAGGAGGTGAAGCACTGTGAGGTGTCAATTGGAAGGTGACCGCATCAGCTGTGAAATAGATTTCTCCCCTTCCCCCCAAATTAGCCTGTGCTAATTTATTGCACTGTGAACTTGCATCTAAAATTCAGGAACAGAAGAGGCATTGCCTGGCTGCTTAATTTTCTTTAAATGTATAAGTGTGAGATTTTTTGTGCAAATAAAACCATTGCTTACAGGCCAAAAAACTGCCTAAGAAAGAAAATAGTATTTATGTATATATTTATGATTTATTCAACAGTAATTTTATTCTGTGATCATATTTAAAAATAGTCACATATATAGTCTGTCAATATACTTGATGTTGCCCATTATAAGTAATGTAACCTGTTCACAGACTCTGCCTCCTTTCATATTAAACCTCAGCTCTAATTTCCACTTTAAAACCACCCCTTCCTACTCTAAGAGCACTCTCATAATTTAGAGGAATACAGGTTTAACTGAGCTTCAAGATTTACATTAAAGAGGGAGAAGCGAATGCAAAGATTTAACAAATGTGCATGGTCTCAAGTTTGAGAATATGCCCTAAACAAGATTGATTGAATATTTTCCACCAAGGTTTTATTTGACAGAAAGCTGGATTTGTTTGAACGATGTCTCTTTAACTTCTCCACCCCCTTTGCCCCCAGCAATATCTGCCTTCCATGGAATTTTGCCTTGTTGAAAAATTGAACATCCCTCCACTCTCCAGATCTGAAATCTGTTTAAAAATGACGTGCTGTCAGTTATAATTGTCCCTGGGGGGCTTTGTACTATTGGTTATTACTTGGCTCCGGGCTCCTAGGATGCACCCTACCCGGTCAGCAAGAGGCAGAAGTCCAGAGCATGAATGGAAATAATTTTGCTCTCCTTGTTTCTTGCTTCTACCTCTACTTCATCCTCTCTCCAGCTTCTGACCCCTTGCTGTTTATTTCCCAGTCTTGCTCCCTGTTTTCTCATCTCTCACATCACACAACAGCAGTTTCCCACTCATGCTGCCTTCTAGCAGTGGGGAGATCACCAGGAACAAAACTGATTTCTAGGCTTGCTGGCAACTCCAAAACAAACAAACCAAAATCATTGTTTAAAAACTGCAAATAAAAGGATATTCAGAGTTTTTGTTTCCGAAATTCTGAGATACTGAATAAACAAACTCTTTATGGATAGAAGTATTTCACTTGGCCAGATGGGACACAATTATTCTGGATGTGCATGTGTTTTTTTCATATTGAATTTCAACACTTATTTTTCAATAAAAGTGAAGGAAATTTTGCAATTAAAAATAGATTCAAGTAGAAAAACATCTGAACTGTCATTTTGGAAGATGTTACAATAAATTTGGCTTTTTCAAATACATTTTTTCGCAAGAAGACTTTAGTGAAAGAGGACAAATTTTTTGGATGTCTATGTCCCTGCATCTTTTGAATAATAAAGCAAAGCTTCAGAAAACCTAATTTATTCTGGCTTTATTGGTACACAGAGGACAGGCAGACTCCTTGTGATCCATTCCAGTGCTTGGTGTTATGGTTGGCATGGCAGGGCAGGGGAGATGAAAAAGTCTCTATTTTCTCAAACATCAGGTAATTAGATAAATAATCAGCCATTAGAAAACAGAAGGAGATTACCACCTCATTTAAATAGTATAAAGGTTAGTACGAAGTGTTCCTTGAGTACGTGAGTTTATTCGGCTTCAAATATTGGATTATACCAGTTCCATACACTCAAAATATGAAAGAAGGGAGGAAGTGGATAACAGGGGTTTATGTTATGGATTGGCTCAATCACCAATTGGTGAGTCAACAGTGTAAATTCTGCATTGTTAAAAGTGGAGTATGGACCGCTTTTGGCATTTGGATCTCAGCATATGTTCCTAACATCTTTCATTCTAGTGGTACTTGAGTCTGGGCCTAAATTCATGCTTCTCTAAATCAATGGGAATTTTGATCAAACTCATTTTTAACTGAACTAATTTGCAGGGTTTGCCATCAAAACCTGTAGCCTGAGATTTCAATGAAGGTAAGTATAAAGTTACTATAAATGGCTGTTTAAAAAAGACAAGTCAAACGTCATACATCTTTGTTCATTGTCAAATTTGCCTTGTAGTGTAGACTTCCGTGCTAGTCTAGAATTGCATTATCTTTAGTAAGGTAAAACCAGAGAATTTTTCTAATGGCTTTTGAGAAATGGAGATTGACCATTTATGCATCTCCACATTTTGTATAGCAAGGTCATAATTTTATTATATATTAATTCTGTTATTACTTTTTTTAAGGAATTTTTAATGATTCTTTTGAGGCTTGATACTTTTGTATCAAGTATCCATTTGTAATTGGAACTTCCCTAAGGTATTACCAAAATTTACAGCTTCATATATTCAGTCATAACCCTTTAAAAGGATGGCTCCTATTTTAAAGTATGGCTGCATTGTGATTTTACTAGGATGAAATGAAAGATGTTAAGCTATTCCAGGGTGGATTTCATAATTGCATCTCTTTATATCAGGCTAGTGATTTTCATTAGCTTAATAAAAAGATATTTTAGCACTTGAATACTTTCCAGAAACTGTTTAACGGATTATCAAAAGCAGCTCAATTATGGCAAAACCAATGGCAAGATTCAATATAAACATCAAATGAACCTGATCCTATATTGCTAGGAATCAAATTCCTTGAGGAGCAGTACCACAAGTATGTTAGTCACGATAGTGATACCCAAATTCCACATGATGGTATGCATATGTTCTATTGTGAAGAAAAAGTTAACTTTTCCATGGTCATGCTTAAAGTCCATTGAATTACACATTGACCGATGGGCATGTTAAGAAAAGGAATTCTTTTAAAGAAAATAATATAATATACAGGTTCTTAAAATGTGGCAGAGACAGGATTTATACAAATCTAGTTTTCTCTACAGTCTGGTTTCATAAGAAAGAGGAAACACACTCCATGTAGAATGGAAAACTGGAAACCTTAACTTGTCCTCCAGGACTGTCTGTCCTGGGCATGTTTTCTGGAGCCATATCCAATGCTGGCTTCCTAGTTATCCTGGTCCAGACCATCTACTGGGGTTTGCTGAAGCTCATTCTGTCCCTGTGCATGAATTTCTCCAAAATAAATGTCACAACCCAAGATTTCTTTGCCACACAGTGAGCAGATAGACACAGTGCACAGCAGCAGGTCCAGGCTGCAGAGTGTGGGCACGACCATCCAGCGCAGGCACAGCCAGGCTGGCAGCTAGCAAATCTTATGCTGAATGGATTCAGTGGCAATGCTCTCATGAACTTCAACGGAGGCCAGGATTTTGTCCAAGAATTGCTTTTCTTGAACTAGGCTCTCTTAAAACTACCACAATAGATCCAGCCTCCAAGGCCATTTGATCACTTGGCTTAAAGCTGTTGATTAATATAATTCAATATTCTTCCACTAGATATCTGACTGAGAAGGACAAACATTTCTATATACGCTGCCCAAAAGAGAACCAAACTGCCTTTTTTGCCAATACTAATACATACAGTAGTTTACATACAGGCAACTACTGGTTTAAGGATGTGACTCATTTTCTCATGCTCTTTCAAACAGTTGCCCAAAGACAGTCCTCACTCATTGAGTCCTGAGGCAGACACAAATTGCAGTGGTATCACTGATTTATAGACTGACATTTCTGATAAAACTGATTTTCATATATCTCATCAGCATGGCAAATTTCCCATCTGCTGTAAATCTCAAAGATTTACACATTAACCAATCTTGTATTTCTGAATTTATCATAAGAGGAAATTTAAAATATGCTGAGATGCTTTTCACATCTCAGACATGATCTTAGGTGCAGGAATATATTTTTAATTATCCTTATTTTATGTTTTCTGGATGAGCCATGTGGTACAGCAACTATTTAAGGTGTGACTAATAGAATAGAAATGCACCATGACTCACTTTTGTAAAAATATTTGATATCTGACATATGACCTAAAATTAGCCCAAACAATTTCCTGGCCAGGGGCCATATATGTCATATTTGAAGCTGAAAATATTATATTGTGATTTGTAGCAGTAGGAGTGGAAGCCTGGATTTATAATGGAAACAATCCTAACCACAGTTATGGCAGAGCTGCCGCTGTCCCATTACAAACTGCCATTTTTCCCATGTTAATTTTTACTTTTCTTTTTTTCTCTTTCATTGGAGAAAGTCACATCTGCATCAGTTGTGCAAATATTTCAATAAGCTAAGTTTCTTTCCATCAATTTAATTTGGGTTTCCTGCATTGCCCATCTCCATAAAATGTAAGCATTGGGTGCCACAACAAAATACCCTAAAACTGCTCCTGTGAGTTAATGCCTACTGTCTCCTGAACAGATGTTATATAATGTACAAGAAGAGTATAATAATAATATGCTATCACATTTGGTTTCCCTATTTCTTCAGGAAAGGTGAGGGAGAAGGGGATGTGTACAGAAACAAATGTGTAATTTGTAGAAGATCTGGAGACCCTTATTTTCCTGTGTATAGCAGGCCGAAGATCTGATTTTTAATCCACTGACTGTATATTTGCTTCTTCAAGACATCTTTAGGATGGTCCCAGCCATTTGATTTCTGAAAGAACCAACTTCACTGGGATGCTGCGTTTGTTAAAACTGAGATTTTAAACTTACTCTAAAGAACCTGATTCCCGTATGTGGGTGGAGTCACCTGGTCTGCCATCAAAGTAATGTGGAGTGCTCAAGGGGCTATAGCGATCATACTGGAGCGATGTCTTTCCTGACATATGTATATGCTCCTGCAGAGGAAATTTGCAGAACCTCTATCAGCCTCCAAGGAGACGTCTTTCAGCTGAATACATTTCTAAATTAGACACACAGAACCTCCAAGCATGCTTCTTCCTTCATTTTGTGGTTCTGATGCATGTTGCCTCAAACCAAACCCCCAAATGTGAGTTATACAGTTTTAGAGAAATGTATCAACATCATTTTATAACAACCACATGTATAATCATGGCATAAGCAGAGTTGTGTTAACTGTTTTATGTCATTTAGCTTACATCTTATTGGGTCTTTAAGGATTCTGTGTTCCATTCAAAGCAGAACTATTGTGATAAGTGCGGGTAGAGATGGATAGTATGGAATATTCTTTGAGTGTATGTCTATGTTAGGAAATGTACCTCAACAATTAATACATTTAAATCCTTTAGAT
>JMFS01124451.1:0-14000 GCA_000699545.1 Podiceps cristatus | reverse complement strand
CTGCTCTGCTTGTACCTCCCTGCTTTGCATTAAACATAACATCATATATTTTCTACTTCTCACTGAAAAGATGGGAAATCTTCCCATCTTACTATTCACCAAACTCTGCTATAAAGGTGCTGGGAGTCCTATTTCTAGAAAAAGGAAACAAAAAAAAAAAGAAAAAAGGACCTTTTGGAACCAGACCAAAGTCAGAGGCAGAGAGTGGGTAGTTTTGGCGTATGTTGAGCACTGAAAATGCCTGGAATTGCCAAACTGAGCTTTTGTATTAGCAGCATAAGGCTACTTGGTGCATGCAGAGTCGCGGGGCTGCACAGTATAGCCGGACGGAAAGGTTTGTTCGCTATATTCAATAAAACAGCCCTCCTTTCTTCTGTATTTATAAAGTACCAGAGAGCACTGTTGTCTAATTTGTTTTTGGACGGGTGGATGGTTTTACACATCGGCTTGGTATGATTAGAGCCGGTCATTGCTGGACGGTAGCATTTTAACCTGTTGTGTATCCTCTTGTTTTTGGTGAATATAAGAGCTGACCTTTCCACCGATCCGGCAGTGCCTGGATTTAGCTGATGTGATCCGGAGGATTTTTGTTTTTTAGGGATTTTTGTTTTGTTTATTGTCTTCTTGCCTTGAAAGTTTTCATCTTGGGAATACAAAATCTTAATTTAAATATTAAAAGGAATAGCTGTTCTTGGCTTTTTAAGCCCTTGCTTTTCTTATGGGCACAGAGCGCTACTGTAATAACAAGCTGTTTAGTGCACCAGCGTGTGTATCCTGCACACGTTAAGGTGTGATACGCCATCAACAGTAACATGCCTTGAAAGTTTAAGGGAACTTGGTGGCGTCACCATACAATTTTGCACAGAGCACAGCAAAAATACCAGAACATGCGCCAAATAAAAGCGATTTTTTTTTTTTTTTTTTTTTTTTTTTTAAAGTGATTCTGCATTTCCTTCAGTAGCCTGGATGTCTTGGAGTTTGTAATCACGTCTCTTCGTTCACGGACACTTGGAAGAGCAGATCTCTGTCCAGTGGCATGGGGGGGGAGGATCGGGCTTTGATAAGGCATCGGTGTTGGGGTGATCATCCTACCTTTCCTTGAGGGGCTGCCCGCACGTCTGGAGAGAAGCAGACACTTTCAGAGAGGAGCTGGGAAGGAGAACAGAGAGAGGGGAAATCGTTTTTCTTGCACAGAAAGGTATTTGCCTCCATATCTGCTTGGCTTGCTTACAAACGGACAATGTAGGGAATTGCACGGGCGACGGTGATCCTGGACCTGGGGCTGCATGTGTGGGTGCTGGGTGGGTGGTTCGTACGGCAAATTAAATGTTTCGGTCCAAATCTACGTTCGGGGTGGACATTATCTGCGCAGCTTTCACGGGTAGCTTTTGAACTGAACGTGAAGAAGGAAAACAGTATTAATGGAAGAGTTTTATAGAATATTGCAGAGAAAGATCTTCTTTCTTTAGATTTTTCAGTTAACGTATAGAATTGAGTATGGAGCACGTAAAAATAAACAAAAAATAGTTTTTCTCTTATATCTCTTGATTTTTAGTATTTTGGAGAAAGTACTCGATGAAATATCAATAGCACCAGTTTTTGGTTTACAACAAAAATTCTGGGATTTTTTTTTTTCCTTCAAGCGAATGTAAATTATGTCCTAATTTACAAGGAAAAATACACGAACGTTTAGAAAAAACGTTACCTTTATGGCCACCTTCAGTAACAGATTTACAAAGGGTTAATAAAAAGATAAGTCATGCAACCAGCAAGATACAGATGCCTGTATTGTAGATAACAATACCAAATTCATTAATGATTATCCAGATGTTTATAAACATCTGAAAGGACCTGGGACAACCCCTAACAGCTCAGTAGCTATTTATTAAGATACCTGCTAATTGTTTAATAATAAACAAATGCTATGACAACGTTGATATGAAATACTACCTACATCATTAAAAGAGCATGGAGGAAAAGCATTACTGAGACAGGGGGGCTGTTGCAGGAATGAACTTTAAATATTTTTCTTCCATTTCCCTTTCCCTATTCACAACACCTTTGATTAACTCTTTCGAAACATGATTTTTTAATATCGACTCCAGGATTGAGTGTCCGGGGAGACGGTTGGCTTTGCTTTTGTGAGAGGTTCGCCCGGCCTGTGAGAAGTTAAATGCAACTTATCCTTGTGGCTAGTTTGGCAAATGTCATTTTTTGGCTTTCCAGTGGCACGGGGTGCATTCAAGATGTTTTTTTGGGCCGGCTGCTGCGTTTTCTGTGAGCAAGTTCCTTGCTGCCGGCCAGTAGAGTCGCGCAGCTCTGAACGGCGCTGTACGTGGCTGCATGGCCCGGCAACATTGGGGAACTGTCGAAAGCCTTCCCCACCGCCTTTTGGGTTTGCTTATTCCAGGTTTTTTTGCCTTTTTTAGGGTTTTTTTTGGTATTTTTTTTTTTATTTGGTCTGTTTGCTTTCTGTTTTTCCATTCCAGCAACACGGCGAGGCGAGGACGTGAAGGCACTACCGGCTTCCCTACAGGCAAAGCTACGGAAACAAAATGGCCGACGGTCAGCCATTTTGTGCCAATGCAGCCGGCTGGCTGCACACAGGCTTCACGTTGGTCAGGGCCGGTTCTGCCCCAGTCCAGCCCGGGCTCCAGGAGCCTGAAAAGCCTCTCAGAGACACAGGGCCCTTATTTCCCGCTGGGAAGCCCTGCCTGTCCCCGGCACGTTTTGGCACCGACACGCAGGACTGCGGCTACACAAAGGCTGAAAGCAGTGTCTGCTCTTAAAGGAGCGACTTTGTTGTTTTATGGTTTCCTCCTCCCCCCTCCTCCATTTCTTTCAGTGCTCCTTAATAAACCAGATCAGCTCCTCAAAGCTTCAGAGCCTTTCCAGCTATTCTCCGAGGCGGGCTCCGTGCCTCCCCGTTTTAAAGGCAGAGACTTGGCCGTTCTCGGGCATCTTTGCTTTGAAATTTGGGAGGGGGCCATCAGCTTGGCTTGTCTGCTGGGGGTCTGATCTTCATGAGCCCCGCTGAGCGTTGCTAACTGAAGAACAGTCATAGGTCACCTCTCCCTTCCAAAAATGAGTCTGAACACTGGACTAGAAATGCCATTTTTTTTTTTTTTTTTGCCAGCCTGGAGGATCTTGCTGTGAAGATATTAATCCTTTACCTGCCAATTTCTCTCACCCCTCCAAGCACCTCTAGACAGCAGGACTATGCTGTGGCACGCTCTGAGCACAGGGACCTTCCTGCAGTCTCTTGCAGAGGCCAACCGAGCTTTTTCACAAAAATCAGATTTGGCTAGTTTTGAAGGGCTGCTGTGAATCTGGGAAGAGGAAAATTGCAGTGCCACTACCTTAAGGTCTGCACAGAAAATGATGGTTTTCAAAGAGGTCCAGTTCTTAGCAATCAAATATCAAAAAAAAAAAAAAAAAAAAATCTTCAAAAGCTAGGCTTAAATAACTTAGAAGGCAGTGAGATACTTTGGGGTATAGGCTTCTGACTCCTCCAGACCTTGTTGGCTATTTTACCCAGAATTTTGCATAGCTACATCATTTTCAAACACTTGTAAATCTAATGCTTCCGCAGCAGTATGCTAGAAGGGAAGGCTTCATCTCCGAAAGCGGGGCAGTGCTGGAATGCACTTCGGCGATTATGGTGGCATTTTTGCTGAGAATCTCGGTAGATAGCGAGTTTGCACAAATCTTACGGCCGCATGGATACATGACTAATTCATGCCTCTTTGTGAAACCCCAGCAGGGTTTTACCACTGAGCTGTTATCCGGCCTGTGTATGATCTTCTCTCTCCCAGGATCTACAATTCTCCTGCAGATACTGAAATGGAACATCACTTTTCCGCTCTCTCTCAAAGCCAGTCGGGAGAGGACCTGGATAGTGGCCTGTTCTATCCCAGTTAGGCTGGCCCAGGCTAACCACAGCCCTGGCAGCGTGACCAGAGACTGGAGCAAGACTTCCCAAGGCTGGTTCCAGTGTCAGCTTTACCATGGACTTGCTGTGTGATTTTTGGCAAATTTGGTCACCTCTCTGCTTCTTCCTTCCCCATCTTTTGATGGTTTAGACCACGAGCCAGCCAGGAGAGGGGCTTGCTGTCGTCGCAATGGGTGTAGAACCTTGCACAGAACAGTGTGACAGTGATACTAAAAGTAGGATGGTCATAGTGATCCTTACCAGGCACAGTATTTCTAAATCCTCCTGTTTGACTCCCTTCTTCACAGATCCTGGCAAGATCAGGACTGCAGAGTCAGCAGCCGGGTATTCCTGAAAACTATACTCATTAAGACAATTATTATAATTAAATCGCCTGTTTTCAGGATTACTTGTAGGAGTCAGGAGGGATTTTTTTCTCTCTCTCTTTGGGTATAATTAGATCTATGTGAACTAGGAGTTATTTAATGCAATTTCCCACCCACAGTTTGAGATTGGCCTAAACACCTATTCTCTGCAATAGTATCAAGAGCGACCTTTTAAATGCCTGGCCTATACGTCTCGCTTATGTGCTTAAAAAAAATAATATATATATAAGCCACCAGATTGGGAATCAGGAAAAATCGTTCCTCCGGGTCAGTTGCCAAGAGTCTCTTTGGAGAAGATGAGTGTCCTCCGCTATATGCATCACTAGATGTGATCATCTGGGCCACCCACCTCCCCAGTCCTCTTCCATTGCAGCAACCGCTGGCTTTCTTACCACCACGATCCTTTCTGGTTGATGCCTGTGGCACTAGCTTAATTTTGGGGAAGCTGAAACACTTTAGCCTCGACTAATACTTCTGTCCCTGAGGAGGCACGGTGGCCTGTGACAGACTGGATGGACCTTTGAGCCCAATTGTAACCTCGGTGAAGCTCTGACTGGCGTTGCATGTGCTAAGGAGAGGTGTGCAACCTCTGTGCATCACTTTTGATGCCAATAAACCAGGAAGAATAATATTTCCCATTGTGAGGCTGTTTGGGGTGCAACGTACTTGGCACCGTGGATGGGCTGGGCACTTAAACGCTATAGGAATCAGTCCTGCAACACTGATTTATTGACGTGGTCACACTAGGAGGGGCCTGGGCCAGATGGCCTGGCACAGTAGGTCATCCCTATGAAGGCTGAGTTTGTCAAAGGAAATTAAGAGTATTACCTGGATTGTGCTGAACGCCGACGAGAAGGACTTCTGGACAGCTCTGCTAAGGAACAGGGCCACTTACCATGCCTTGCGGGAAAGATGTCCTTGTACCCCAAACACTCACCTCAAGGGTCCCAGCTACGATAGCTCACCAGACCTTCAGGAATCTCCCCTATGTGGGCTGCTGCCTGTTAGCTGTGGAGGAGCAAAGCGTTAGGCAGCTTTTGTCTCTTTGGGGACTTTTGCCTCAGCTCCTGCCTCTCCCATCACGGCGCTCAGCAGATGTTTGGAGAGGCTGGGGACCACTCCTGCTCCAAGGGCTCTCATGGGAAGCCCTCCTTTGGGCCTCTGCTGCGCTGCACATGCACTTCATGTGCTACTGGTGGCTCCCTTTTCCTTACGGCTTTCTTTAATCTTCAAGGGGAATTCTTTCTTATTGCAAAAGAACCTCACACATTTCTTTTAAGCTACCAGCTTAATACCTTGCATCTGTATTTGGGTGTAGAGAGAATGAAAAAGCCTCAGAAGGTGAGCCAAGGGCTTGGGGGGAAGCCAGTCTGTCTCAGATCCATGCTAATATTGCCTGCCTGCGCTATAGCATTAAAGGGACACCAAGCCTGCATGTTGCACTCATTTGTTTAGGAAACGAGACCTGCCTTGATGTACTCGATACCATTACATTTGCAGCCTAAAAGCTTCCTTGTACTCAGTTATTTCTAATCTGCCCAATTCCCTGGAGTGCACAGCAGCTAAATGGATGGATTCTCTTATCTGGTCTGGCAGGTTTGTTCTAGATACGCTGTGTGTTCAAGAGGTGAGGTCAGCCTGGCTGTACGTTCCTTGCTGTTGGTGCAGTTTCAGAAGGGACGCGCTATCTGCATGTATGGCCCTGGGTTCAAAGAGAAGGGCTGCTGCTTCTGTAAGCCCTTGGGTGCATAAAGCTTGCAGCCAGTGTGATTGCCAAGGACGAAGCGTAGTCCAAGTGGACTGAAGAAGGTTTACAGAACGAGAGGGAGATCCAGGACAAGGTTGGGTATGAGACTCCTTTTCCCTGACATCACGAAGTCTAATGATTTTTCACGCGTTTCTCTCCACAGGAGCCACAGAGCAGCCGATGCCTGGATAAGGATTGTCTCCGTTGCCTTAGACTGCCACGGTCCCAAGCTGTCCTTGAGGCTGAGGTAGTAGATTGAATAGTTGTGGAGTCCTATCCTCCCTTTGAGCTAACTATACAATCTACTGTCTTTCCTAAGGAGACAGTCAGGTCTTCAGCTCTTGTCATCTACTTCTACTCCAAGCATGGAGGCAGGTGGTGCGAGTAATGCAAAGCCAGTGATACGGCCCTGAATCAGGCGAGACCTCTGTACTGCTCTGTGGAGGTGAGGTAGTAGGTTGTATAGTTTGGTGGGAGGGATTTTATCCCATTTCAGGTGATAACTATACAGTCTATTGCCTTCCTTAAAGAGCAGCAAAACCACCGGAGGACTAGCTCAGCCACAGAGCTCCCGAGGCATCGCTTCTTTCTGTTGGGGGTCCCAAAACACAGCATGGCATCGTTGAGTAACTCCCTGGGTCTTCTCTTACAGCATCCAGGATTGCGTTCTTCCAGGGACTGCTACATGCCTCAGCCAGAGGAGCACAGAGCTACCTACTTAGAGAAAATCTCCCTCACTGTTTAACGGGTGCAAAAGAAACAATGAAATGAGCTGGTGCATAGCTCCTAGCATTCAGTTCCATTTTTTTTTTCCTCTCTCCCAAGAGATGGGCTCAAGTTGTAAAAGGTTTACGTGTGCTCTTTTCTGGTCTGTCCTCGATTTTGGGAGGGGAGTGGATACTTTGCTACAAAGGTGCTAGGTCTGAGCTTGCAATTTAAGTTTGTTGCACCCAATTCTGAAGTCTGGGTTAAGAACTAGATCCAAGAGCAAGCCTATGTAGACTCAAGGCCCTGGCTGCTGATTGGATTTGGCTGGTTGGCCCCGGCTCAGGAAGGGCATTCTGTTTGGGAGAAGTTCCCAGCTCTCCCATGGTACAGAGTTAGAGGGTGGTTCTTTCTGATTTTGATAATCCATATCAACCTAACTCACTTACATGCAAACCCAGGCAAGGAGATTAGGGCTCTTGTATATTTATATAGAGTAAATAGTCAATGATTCAGACTAACACCCTGTCCTAGAGTGAAGACAGGTAAGAAAGAGATGTGAGCCAAAGGGAGAAAGCTCTAGTTCTCCTGGGTTCTCCCAGGCAGGTAGCACTGTCATCTGACAACAGACATGTGAGAAGACCACACGCTTCAGAGCTCAGGCACATGACAAGGGACAGGGAATTATTTCTTCTCTTTCTTAGGAGCAGATGGGACTATCCCTCTGCCATATTCTAAAGTGAACAGGATCAAGACTGTGAGTGGAGCTGTAATATGACCAGGGCCGCATCAGTTCTTCAAGACTGAAGGACATCTCAGGCCACTATCACTGCCATCTCACTGTCAGGGAAACGCGCGAGATCCGAGACATCGGGGAGCGGGGGCAAGCAGAGGCCACCTTCTCAGGTTAAACGGGAGGAAGAGAGCTGCAAAAGGAAACTGGAGCCCTCAAATTTCCCCTTGACCAAACGCCTAGGGAGACCCAGACCTGACTGCTTGGGCCATGGGACTCCCCAAAATGAAAGAGCCTGTTTAAGGCTCCTCTGCTTCTCGGGATGAGGCATAGCTGCAGCGAGGCTGGGACGTGACTCCATCAGGCTGGGCAACAGCTGGTGGGTGGGGATGCCGCAGTGTCTAGCGGCGAAGGAATGCAATCCTCTCTCCATAAATCTGGCTCTTCAGCAGCCCTGGCGACTCGCTGTGCAAAACTACAGCTTGGTCCCCTTGGATGCGTTACCGTCCTCTAGCTGCTTGCTAAGGGGCAGGGCTCCTGCCCGCAAATTGCTTGCGAGGTACCGAAATAGCACCACGAGCACGGGAAGCGGCAGATCCACTTCATATTTAAGAGGTATCCCCCAGAAAAGAACTAATCTTGCGTGTCCCAAATGAATTCAGTTCAGTCTCCCTCCACTACGCTGATGTTAATGCGGAGAATCTGAAGCAGTAAAACTGTGTTGGCTGGAAGCCATGAATAAAATATTACTGGAGATATTCTCTTGTGAAAATAAACTTGTTTTGACTTTTTCTTTTTAAAAACAGTGTCTTTTTACTGCCTTGAAGTGAGCTGGGCTGGGGAACTCGGACCTCTAGAGGGGTGGTCAACGTTCCCCTGTGCCACTGACCAAATTCTCTCTTTGGCCAAAATCCTGAGCATGAAAGGGAAGCCACAGCAGAGACACGATGAGGATATGGGGCAGATCGGGGTGGCCCAGCAGCTGAGACCATCCTTTTTGTCTGTCAGTTGGTGCTTTCCCGGGCCAACCCGAATCCTGTGACAAAGCCCTAACCTCCTTCCTCATCCTCACTCAGCTCAAGGCCTGCAGGTTGGGCTTCTCTCCGCCTTGAATAGTCCTTGCTATAACCACATTTATAACTCTGATACCAGCACCAGGAGAACACAGGGACTTCCAGGCTCCACTAGCCCATTGTCTTGGCACCAGTAAATCACAGCTAGGGCTCAGAAGCCTGCCAAGGCAATATTTACTTTCTCTAATCCTTCCTGGTATATGGGAAAGGGCAGCCTCTGCCCAGGAGGAGGGTTAGCAGCCTGTCCAAGCTTATAGCTGTCGATATTTGGGACACCCAGCTAACTCGCTGGCCAGGACACCCAGCCACGTCTCGACGGGGCAGCCAGGCAGCAATGCCATCCCTGGCTGCAACGGCAAGGAGGGGCAGGCACCTTCCTTGAGCAAAAAGCAGCCAAGAAGCAAAATCAAGAAAGGTGGGTCCCCACTGGCACCCCCAGGACACTGCAGGACGGGAGCGCTTTCAGCCCACATACTCAGGGGGAATATTTGGCAGCTGGCTGGGCCTACCAGCATCATAGCCCCTGTTGCAGATCCCCCCAGGGCAGCATACGTGCTCGCCCCAAGCCTTCCGACTCACCGCATTCAGGAGAGCATCAGGAGCCGAAGCCAAGCAACCTCCTCTGGCTCAGCTTGCAGCAGGCACATCCCTCTCCCTTCTGGGAAACAAGCCCCAGTGTTGGGGAGAAAACTAAGCAGGTGGGGTTGATGTAGTAGCCAGGCCTTATAAACACCACAAATCCTGTGCTTTTTAACCCAACTGACCACAGCTGGTAGTTAAATGCCTCCTCCTCCTCCCACCATACATGGCCATGGGGCCACCAGGACCTGGCAGCTTCTTTGCCCTGGTCTTGGCTCCCTTCCTCTCTGAGGCGTTGCCCACCGGGTTGCCCCAATGCCAGAGCATTCTTCGTGTCAACCCTGGAAGTGGAAATGCTGCAAATGTCTCTTTTCAATGTTTTGTGTCTTTCCCCTGCGTACCACGCCATACCCTGCCCTTGCCATGCAGTCTCCTTCCCTCCTTCCCTAAACCTCCTTAATTCGGGATTCAACCAAACCACCCCAAACGCCTGCGCTGGCAGGGCTCAGCCCCGCTGTCCTGGGGTGCAGGAGGAAGAGGAAAGGGGATTTGCCTTCTGGGTTTGAATTTTCTGTTACAAGGGACTCTATAAATAGGTCCTTGCACAACTGCATGACTCCAGAAGTCAAAACCTTAAGGAAAACAAAACTCAACAGTTTTTACAAGAATCACTAGCCCCCAGATCCCGATAAAATATTTAAATCCTAGAATTATTTTGATGGGCTTCTGCTAACGCTGCTGATCAGCAGCACTGTTGCTCCCAGCTCCATGCTGGCTCTCAGCAGGGTGGGGGATCAGCATTGCAAAAAAATAGTGTTAACCAAATGCCCTGCTTTTGCTGGGAGAAGTGCTTTTCTGCTCTTTTTACTGTTTATAGGGAATTCATGCTACAGTTTCCTTCACCCAGATGGAAAACCAGTCATGGTCCTGAAATGCTCTCCCAGCTCCGTCCCCACCTGAACCCTCGTCCCTTACAGCAGGCGCTCCGGCTCTGTTTCTATCATCCCTCCCTAACTCAAGGCTGGATTTTTTTCCCCGAAAGCAGCTCGGCAGCAGGAGCTCAGCCTGCAGCGAGTGCGTGCAGCCGCCACGGCACCTGGGCAGGAGGTTATTTATAATCTGATTCTTAACTACATCTGATGCTTGCGATTAAATAAAGAGCTAAATTCTCTGTAGGGTTCTGCGTAGCGAGTTCAGAGCTGCCCAGTTCTCTGCGGCGTCTCTCCCACTGCCATCTGCCGGTCGCCGTTTGGCAGGGCTGGCCACGACCATGACCTAAAAAAACCCCTCAGGCAGCTGGTTTCCTGCAAGAGAGCTGGTGTTGCTGGGCTCCTGCAGCAGGATTTCGGGGAGAAGGGAAACGTGGAGCTGCAGGGCAGCCTCGCCAGGCAAAGTGGAGGCAGAAAGATGGAGAAAAGCAAAAAGCAAAGGTCTGATCCCAGCATCGCTCCGGTGCTGCGCGTTTATGCCTCGCAAGGCCCTTTCCCTGCCCGCTGCTAGCAGCTGGGTGATGTTTTGGGGTGAATCTGCTGCAGAAACGCGGGATCTGGGGGCACACGCTTGCATGTAACTTCTTTCTTTGCTGCAAAAATGAAAAACTGTGTGTTTGGAGGTGGGAGAGACAGTTGCTGAGCCTCTCAAAACAGGGAACCAGAAGCACTCCAGCCCCAGTTTTGATCTCCTTTTTTTCCGCTGAGCTCTCTTCCTCTTGCCTTCCTTGCCCCAAAATTCCTGGTGGGGACACATTTTTGCTTTGCACTCAGCTGGGCGCTCAGGGAATATTTCCTACATCATCCTCAATCTCCTCCTTCTGCTGCTTTTACACAGGCTTGAAAAAAACATTGCAAAACCTTGTGAAAACTGGTACCAAGATGCTTTCAGAAAGCCAAAAAACCCTCTTCCAGCACCCCCAGGAGCCACGTTGTCTTTTAGCAATTCTACCTAAGCACACAATCAAGAGCATTTAACAGATCCCCCCGTCGAGACACTGCACGCCCCACAACAGACTTTCTCAACAGGATTTATTCAGTGCATGCTCAGGGGATGCACAGGACACAGCATCATGGGGGAGGACATGGATATTGGCCTTCAGGTCATTCTCCACCTCATCTGTTTAAGGAATCAAAGGATACAACAGGCAGAGAAGGAACTATATCTCCTAGTCCCTTCCACCGGTCTGCAAACTTGTCAAGTATTTAACACATCTTACTGGGAATCCTCAGGTGAAGGGAGCAGAGACACGGGGGAATAAAACAGCGTCACGGACAATGAAAGCGGTCCTCCAACAAGCCCTGGACCCACCAGTGACCTCTAACATCATTGGCTCTCTTGAGCACATGTGATGACTTGTTTCTCCTGGAGCAGGTTCCACCACACGCAAAATATATGTCAACCGGGATCTGTATCTAAATTCAAATACACTTAAGTTATGCAAAGAGGGAAGCCATGCAGAAAAAAGCTGTATGAAGGAGCCGGTAACTCCTCTTAGCACTGAGGGTTTTTCTTCTGTGCGTGCACACAGGTGCAGGCACACGCGTAAAATAAAGTCACGGCAATGGACTAACTGTGGGATGGGTACATGTGGTAGAGAGCAGAAGAGAGGAAAGAGGCAAGGGTTGCAGAGGTGTGAGGAGGAGGAAGGAGTACATCTGAGTAGTACTGGCCGTAGCTATACCAGAACCAGGAAGGAAATCTAAATCCTCTCCTGTGGGAAAAAATCAACCACCACTCTTTTTGGACAAGAAGGGAAGAGGTGAAACTTCTCCAAAATTGAGACAAACAGACACATCAGGAGGGGAAAAGAGCATTTTTTTTTTGGTTGGAAACTCATCCTGACACACACCAAACCCAACCACCGTGTCTCATCTACAGACGAACACCAAAACCAATGACCACGTCTCATTGCCAGGTCATTCTGCTTTCCCTGGGGACCTGGTGCGGCGGGGCCTGCCAGCCACACAGGTGGGTGGGATAGCTCATCACTTCCAGTTTGGAAACGGACCAGAAGCCCAGGCTGGCTGGGAAGAAAGGAGAAGTGTCCAAGGTCACCAGCATTATGGCAGACACCCTCCTGCCCGTGGGTCGCCTTAGGAAGGGGACCAAGTTCCCATGGGACTGCCGGCTGCCCTCGGCTCGAGGCTGGACCAGATAAGGCAGTGCAAGAAGAGAGCGTGTCAACCTGAATTGTCCGTGATGTCTCCCAAGCCTACCAGGGTTGTGGAACAACCAACGCTGAAGAAAGCCTTGGTGACCGGTGCAGGGACAGCTGAGGAAGACCATTCAAAGCAGAAAGCCCACCAGGATGACACTGGGTAGGAGGAGGAGTGAAAGCCCCAGGCAGGTACTGGGGGCTCCAGCCGTGGGCTGATCCATGCTGGTCTGGTCTGTCTCCAGTTCTTCAATGTCCAGGGCACCTGCTGGCAGAAGAGAAGAAAACGTGGGGTTAGAGGGGAAGATCTGGACAAAGGAGAAACTCCCGCTCATGCAGGTCCATCAGTGACGTGCACCAAGACACGGCGAGGTGTGAGGCAGCAGTGCATTGATCCAGGCGTGACACAGCTGGTGGGTTAGTGGGGAGCAGGCTGTAAACAAAACCATGCGTCACGAACGAGACATCCAACCAGTAGAGTGGGGAAAAGGGTTGGTGGCACATACGAGAGGAGGATCCAGAGGACCAGCCTGATACTGGTTCCTCCCAAGCGCTCTCCATGCTGCTTGGGGATCACTGAACGCCTGAGTGTCCATGCCAGGACAGACTCCACAATTACCTTACCTGAGAGGGAGGTCTGGAAAGCAGGGGTCTGCCCTTTTTTTTCTTTGGAAGATGATGTTAAGTGCAAGAAGGTGGGCTCTTCAGGGCTGAAGACCACTGACTTTGAGGGAGTTATGAGCTCAGCTTTACTGAAACCTGACTTGATCTCTGGAACACTTCGGCTGAGGGATGGAGTTGGACTGGAAAAGTCTGATTTCTCTTTCCTGTCCTCTTTCACACTTTTATCTGTTTCTGGGACTGATCTGGGGCTGAAGGCTGTGCCTATGCTTTCTAATAAGGCTGGATCTTCTGTAGTTAAGGGGCTAACAGGCTCTCCGGTGTCTGCCTCTGCTTCTGGAGATACTTTATAATCCAGCTCTAACGTGGGCTCAAAGGAAAGAGTTAGCCCAGTTGCCTCAGTAGGATAGGGTCTTTCTGCTTCAGTGGGTTCTGGCTTTGTGGTTGTGGCAGTTTTTGGTTGTGTCTTTGCTGTTGTGGTAAGTGCTGGTGTTGTAGTGGTGAGTTTTGGCTTTGCTGATGTTGTAGCAGCAGGTGTTGGCTTGGCTGTAGTGGTGGTTGATGTTGGTGTGGTGAGTGTTGGCTTGGCTGTAGCTGTGGCGGGTTTTGGCTTAGCCACAGTTGAGGTGGGTTTTGATGTGGTGGGTGCTGGCTTGGCTATAGCGGTGACTGTGGTGGGTTTTGGCTTGGCTACAGTTGTGCTGGGTTTAGGTGTGGTGGGTGTTGGCTTGGTTGTGGTGGTGGTTGTGGGCTTGGCAGTGGTGGTAGTTGAGGTGGGTTTTGGTGTGGTGGTTGTGGGCTTGGTTGTAGTGGTGGTTGTGGTGGGTTTTGGTGTGGTGGGTGTTGGCTTGGTTGTGGTGGTGGTTGTGGGCTTGGCAGTGGTGGTAGTTGAGGTGGGTTTTGGTGTGGTGGTTGTGGGCTTGGTTGTAGTGGTGGTTGTGGTGGGTTTTGGTGTGGTGGGTGTTGGCTTGGTTGTGATGTTGGTTGTGGGCTTGGAGGTAGTGGTAAATGTGGTAGGTTTTGGTGTGGTGGGTGTTGGCTTAGTTGTGGTGGTTGTGGTGGGTTTTGGTGTGGTGG
>JMFS01124450.1:0-11553 GCA_000699545.1 Podiceps cristatus | reverse complement strand
CGGCGGTTGCAGACACCCACCTGTAACGCCTCAGAGCTGAGGTTAATGGTGTCAGATCACCCTTCTTTATCCCAGCCTGGTCATTCGCATCCCGCGCAAAACGCGTCCCACACTTTTTCGGCACTTGGATTCAACACTGCAGGATCAGAACTCGAGCAACTTACTTAAAATCGGCACCAGAGCCAGTCACTGCAACCCAGACCTTACGCTTTGGTCCAGAAGGCGCAGTGAACCTGATGAAAATTACTCGTATGCTTCAGAATTGAGCACGTATAAACTGTGGAGGATCAGGATCTCATTTTTGCTGTGCTTCAGTTCCTCATCTGCAAGATGAGGATAATAATACTTCCTTTCTCACATCCTATCTTTATCTGTGCCCTCATATTACAAAAAATTTAGCCATAAGTGTGCAGTGAGTAATCTCATTGACTTCAAAGGGACAATTCAGAGGCAAAGTTAAGCAAGCATGTAAGCATTGGAAAGATCGGGGCCTTATAACGCAAGCTCTTTGGAACAGAAATCCTCTACTACTTACTAAAAGTTTATAGTGTACAACAACATGAGGTCTCCAATGATAAGTTGGGTTTCTTTTAGAACAGAAATGGCAAGACTGTACCTGGGGATTTATATCAGGTACTCCTTCCCTCGGAGCAGCTCTGCAGACGTGACTGCTGTGTGCTTCTCAAGCCGGGGTAACGCCTGGGTACGCGCGGGATGAACCAGCTATACCTAGTGCTTCTCAATTTTTTGATTTTCCTCACTGCATCTTTAGAGAGAGGTAAAACCCTCCTTTTACTGCAACTTATAAGCAGACTTTATGGATCTGATAAGGTTGAAACCCAGAGCCAAATTCTCCTCTTATTTATTCCAGAATAGCCCCACATCTTCCAGCAGGTTTGCATACAGGGAGACAAAAGCATTTGATCAGTAGAATCACACCCCAGCATTAAAAAGAAAGGAAAAAAAACCCCAAATCCACAAAATGTGCCACCATATGCTTAGCAGTTAGTACCTTTCTCCAGGAAATCCCAAAGAGCTCTGCCTCAGCGAGACTGGGAAACACTGGCAGGGAGAGCTTCAGCAACCACCCTCTCGAAAAGCGGAAGCTGGTTAACTCAAGGGAACGCAGCAACTTTCCACAGATACGTGCGTCCGGATATTTTGAAGTAAAAGGACCGGCACTCCACCGAGGACCTTTCAGGAGCTGTTTGCTGCTCCCCCACGTTTCAGCTGCCGCAGGGCCGGCAGGACAGTGGCTCTGAGTGTGCTCCAGCCTACCAGGAGGAGCTGATTTGGCATGTATTTTTCCTGAAAGCCACGATTTCTCCTGAAAGACTTATTTGATAAGAGTTTTAAGGTCAGAATCAAGTTGCTGGACATGTGTGAGCTGAGCCTCCTGAAGTCAAATCTTGTGAGATGTTAAGCACCTTCTGCAAATCGCTGGGCTGAGGTTTGTTAACAGCTCACAGGAGCTCTCAGGGCTTAGATGTTGTGAAGATCCTCTTATGGCTGACGCCCTTGAGGAGAATTACTAGCGGTATAGTCACAGCAGCTCCGAGATCGTTGCTGGCAGCCTGCTCTCACGTGCAGCAACTTTCTGGCTGGGTTAGAAGCAGCGGGTAGTTTGAAGAGAGCTCTGCTGTCCCAGTGATGCTGACCAAGGCTAGAGCTAGTTCAAGTAGATCTGTTAAGGTATAGTTGCAGATATATGCTTAGGCACTTGCCTGAGGAGCCAGATTCTACAATCCTTTGCTTGCAGTATTTCCACTGACATTACTGGGCATTTTTGATGGGCCAAAGTGAGTTGTACAGGATATAAGGTAGAGCAATGTATAGCAAAAAAAAAAACAAACCCAAACCCAAAACAAACAAGTGGCCTTATAGTTGTCTAATTCATTGCCAGCTAAATCTTATATCAGACTAAATCTACTAAAGAAACTTTTCCATTGCTATCAGGTTTATTGTGGGAAGCATCTAACAAGGCAGCACAGTGAATGCTTTTCTTTCAGATTTGTTCTTAAATACTCATATAGTAATTGTTATTGCAGGAGGTACAATGTTTCTACTGCTGTGTGTTACCTTTTCTCATTTATTGCTTTCCTACAGCAGGATTACCAAACTGAATCCTCAAAATGGACAGCACGCCGCATTCACGCTGCTTCGGTCCATTGCCAGGCAGGTGATAATCATTAAATACAAAAACGCAACAGAAAAGTTTTTCAAATTGAGAAGCAACAAAAAAGTTTTAAGCATAGAGCATGTGTACTCTCTACAGCAGCTGGAGTGTGGCAGGCAGGTGCTCCTCTTGCATTTCCACCACAAGTTTTATGTTGTAGTCCTCCTTCTTCAGAGAATGGCCAGGGCACAGTGTCCAGAAGGCTTGCTTGCAGGATTATGAACTTTTTGGATGAGTAGTTCTTATTCAGTTTGGAAAACAGAAGTGCTGATCAAGATGAAGATCCTCCTCTTTGCTTCACAATCCTTATCATACCTAGTTCCCCAACTTCAAGAAATCCCCCACAGTCCTAGTTTGCTCTCAAATGGCTCTTCATACTTTGCAGTGCCAGAAGTGCTTAAGAAAATGTCATGGACCTCACACTGAACAGTTGATTGGCAGCTATTTGAATATAATGCAGGAAATACAGATCACTGTTCCCATGCCACATAATGTCTAACATTTAATAGAGCTTCCTTTATTTTTTATAGTTTTTGTTCCATTAAACTGCAGGCTCATTTTTTTTTTTTTTTTTAAACTTTGGAAAAGAACTCTTGTCACCTTTTAGCAAAGCTCTAACACTTTTACCTCAAAAGCATCTTGAAGGTCCATGGTCTCCTCTCCTTACACATCTTGGGAAATACCACCTGTGCTACTGACATATAAATACAAAATATCACCACCAAAATCTTCTTTCCTTCCCATCAATATGTTCATGTCATTTTCCGCTTTGCATTGCTGGGCTGACTCCTCAGCCACTGTTGCAACATATTTATTACTCACCTGTCTCCTAACTTATCTTGCATCGGCTTCCCACCGTCCTTTACTTGATCTCTCCCGTCATTCTCATTTCTCATGTACATATAAGCATTTCAGGCAATTGCCTCTACGTTTTTTTCCCACATAACTTTTCTTCACTGACTGAACTCTTTGAACTCAACTACAAGTCTCTTGCTTTCTCCAGTCCATCTATTTTCCACTGACTTCTACCATACTACTGTCTTTGAATCACCTGTGTACAATTAGAAAGTCCCCCTTGTTGCTTTCTGTACCTCAGCCTCTCAATTCATTCTTTGAGAGCTTCTTATCTAGAGGCCAGAGAAACTCGTAGTGCCTTATGGACACCACCACAAACACAAGATAAATAATTGTTGTAATAATGCGAGGAAACATGGATGACAGCTGATCAGATATGTGAGATTTTAATCTTTATGTAGGTGAAAGGAGAGAAAAATTAACGGTTTTTCATCAGTGTCTTTGTTAACATCTTTCTATTCTACAAATAGTAAATGCAGAGCAAGGGTTTTTTGGTTTTTTGTTTTTTTGTTTTGTTTTGTTTTTATTTTTAATAAAAAAAAGGTAGAAGAATATTTTACAGTAACGGAATATAAGAGGCTGAATATGACTGCAGACTTTTTTTGTATCAAGGACGGGTACCTATTGTATGACTCGTGACTGACTGAAGTGGAACCATGAAGTTGAATGACATTTGCTATTCAGGCAAGGAACATCTTACGTTTATATATATTTTCAATTTTAGTGAAATTAAACACCCTGCTTATGGATGTACACAAGCACACACACATGCGCAGATGCACAAAACACTTGGGAAGGGGTGTACCAAAGACATCCTAAGTCCCACACATCGTATCGTATCACCGGTTGAAAAGCGTCCCTTCTAAGGCTTGCTGCTCGTAGCCATATCTAGACCAAAGCTAAACACGGACCCAGGACAAGTCCAGGAGCTCTCACTCGCATCCAGCCTGTTATCTCCTTGTTTTGTGGGCCATTCTCCAGCATTTTCGCTCAGACAGCTCTGGTAACCTGAAGAACCTGTCGGTGGAACAACGGGCCAGTGGGTCTGCCTACAGGACAAGTATGGTGGAGACAGGAACTGGTCACACCACCACTCCATTTCATAGGGAAGACACACTGCCTAGCTATTGCTGGTTATGTTTAGGTAGTGCACAGAGGTGCTAGTCAATGCGTGTCACTTTACCACAAGCTCTTCCAAGGAATTTGCAGTCTTCTCAGGCGATGTGAATTGCCTAGCCTATCCAGCAAAATGGGACTTTCTTGATTACAGGGTAATCAGTCTTGTCAGGGACTTGGTTATGTAGAGTAATACCTGTGTGTTAGAGGAGGAGGGAAGGACAATTTCCTGCTAGAATAAGAAAGTTCTGACTACAGAAGCCTAAGGCGCTACTGTCAGCAGCAGCAGCCTCAGCTAGCGTACAACTGAAGAGTTGCAGGAACCCCACTTCTTGCTTCGAAGACTGCCCAGCAATTACTCTGCATATGAAAACATGGCATGTAGGATTTAGTCTAATGTAACTGAAACCAAAATTCTGGCTCTCTGTTCTGAAATGCCCCCTATGGCAAAATAGCTTCAGCTATTTTAAAGGCTAGGTCTTGTTTAAGCTTTTTATTCTGTAGCTAATTTTACATAGAATATACGGAAAATTCAACTTCCAGTGACATCTGGAGATACCTACTGAAGTTACTCTAGATTTCCAACATTAAAAGCAAGAGCAGAAGTGCTTTAGTGAGAGTTACAAATTTTAAATTATTTATTATTTCACTTGCTCAAAATGCCTCAGACCAGGACCACAATAATTTCTGTACTAACACATACCCATAAGGTTTCCAGAACTCTTTGATCAGACATGAAGGAAAACATCCTGAGTCCAGCACAGGACAACAAAGACAATGAAGGGACTGGAGCACCTCTCTTATGAGGAAAAGCTGGGAGAGCTGGAGCTGTTCAGCCCAAGGAAGAGAACGCTTGAGGGGATCTTATCAATGTGTCTAAATACTTGATGGGAGGGGATGAAGAAGGGGGAGCCAGGCTTTGCTCGGTGGTTCTCACTGATAGGACAAGAGATAACGGACACAGGAAATTTAACCTGAACACAAGAAAGTGTTTTTTTTTTTTTTTTTTTTACTGTGGGGGTGTTCGAACGCTGGAACAGGTTTACCAGAGAGGTTGTGGAGTTTCCATCTGTAGATATTCAAAACCCAGTTGGATGTTGTCCCGGGCAACCTGCTCTGTCTGACCCTGCTTGAGCAGGGAGGGGTTGGACAAAAGGATCTCAAAAGGTTGTGATTAGGAAAGGCAATCATCTGTTTTTCAGAGATCAGTAAATCTATGTATAAATTTAAAAAGAGAAATGTCCTATCATGTTATTTCTCCTGTATTGATCCCTTCCAAACTTGTGAATTCATAAAGTATAGCTATAGTTGTATTTCAGTTAAAATTTCTCAAGTCGTTTTCCTTTTGGAAAAGAATGGTGAAACTTTTCTATGTCTACAAAAGGGGCTGAACTAAGAGGGATTATTACACTTCCTGCGTGCTATCCATTGCACCTGGCGTTCAAAGAATTTAGATTTCTTTACACGCACACACACACACACACCCCCCATTATATCATGGAGGTGCTATGGCTACAGGGTGAAGATCACAGTGGTTAGGACCTAATCTACCCAGGCAGAGATGAAGATGTCCCTGAACCTAGTCAGATACTGGATCTGTTCCAAGATGCACATCGTTAATCAGGCATTTCTTCACCAATAGAGTTGTGTAAGAGCTGGCAAATGTTTCTCTTGAGAGACTACTGCCAAAATTAATCTTACCTGAGAAGGTAGCTGGAAATAGGAAAAAGAGATAAGTCCATTTTTGTATGGCCTTAATCTTGACTTCATAAAATAAGGAAGACATTAGAAATTCAGAATGATAGTTGACTGGCAAATGGATAGTTCATCCTCTTCCTCAACTACTCTTACGATTACTTCCTAAAACTTCATATGGACAGATTAAAAAACTTGAAAATAGATATATGTCTGACTTTCTGGTAAAGGTGAAATGAAACAACTCTCTTGTAATTTCAATGCCCTCTACTAAGAAGCAGGAAGCAATGTAAAGTTCTGTTAATGAACAAATGTATCAGTCATAGGGGTTTTCTTTTTCATTTTCTTTTAAATCCACCTCTTCAAATCTCTTGGCTATTTTTTTCAAATCACAAAGCTCTAAAGAAGTTGGATTAGAAAAATTCAGAAGTATGTTATTCTTGATTTTCAAAAAGAGTAAACTACTAATAGTACTGCTAATACTTGAAGGATTGATCCATCAATCCAGCAAAAGCTCGAATAACAAATTCTGATATTTACAAGTTAATTTGTTACTGATAATTATTCAGTGAAGATCTCTAAACACTTGTATTGCATGGTGGTTCAATATTCAATTGTTTTATTTGATTATGTGAATCATATAATGTTGTTTCTGAACTGCCAGAAAGTGGCAAGAATATCCATGTTCTAGTGAATCTAGTACTCATTCTGTGAGAGATTTCCTTTCACTGAACATCTCTATTAATAATATTCAATTCAGCTTTACAATAAGTACACTCAACTGGCCCTAGAAAACAACGCTGGTGTCTATGAGGTCTACCATCTTCTACAGGCCCCACCTTGTTCAGGAGACTGGCCATTAAGATCCCAGTATATAGTTAGTGATGAACTGTAACTTATGGTACTTGCTGCACACATGTCAAATATCCCGAGTCTGGAGAAACAAACCCACTTTAAGTAAACTGTATTCCTTATCTTTGTGCCTTCCTATTCCAATGTATTTTAATACAGCTGAGAGTGTACATCTCCTCTCTGGATTATCGTATTTATAGTTAATGATGACAGGTATGTGGTCAGAATGCCGTTGTGGTCAGAGTGCCGTTGTGATCTCTATCACTTGTTGGAAACCTTTTGTGTTTAATAGCAGTTAAAACTTTCTGTTGAGGAATCCAAGGGGGAGCTTTCTACTATAACAAACCAAGCAATAAAGCAAGCTCTAGAGATTAGTACTGCAGTTTACAAGTTTGGACAGGGTTCGCTGTACAGTTTTGGGTGAACCACTAAGTCTCCTTGTACCATATTCTCTGGAAAAAATGGCAATGTTAACACTTTGTTATTTCACAAAGGTATTCAGAGGACACCATAAACATCTTGAAAATTTCAGGAAGTGTGATAAAGGAAACCATTATAATGACATGTCTACAGGGCAGACTCAAGCTTCTCTGCCTTCACTTTGAACTGGCCAGATGACAAGACAGCTGTGAGCTTCTGGTGGATTAACCTTAGCTGGCTGCCAGGGGCCCACCAAGCAGCTCCCTCACTCCCCTTCCTCAGCAAGACAGACTGAGAAAATACAATGAAAAAGCTTATGGGTTAGGGATGAGGACACAGGGGTCACTCACCAACTAACATCATGGGCAAACCAGACTCAACTTGGGGAAATGAATTTACTTTACTGCCAATTAATAAAAGAATAAGATAGTGAGAAATTAACAACAAAAACAAACAAAAAACAAAAAACAAACCTAACCAAAAAACAAATGGACAAAACCCCCAAAAAACTCCAAAACCCCACCTTCCATCCAACCCCCTTCTTCCCAGGCTCAGCTTCACTCCTGACTCTCCTACCCCCTTCCCACTAAGCAGCACAGAGGAATGGGGAACAGGGGTTGTGGTCAGTTCATAACACCACACCTCTGCCACTCCTTCCTCCTCACACTGTTCCCCTGCTCCAGCGAGGGGTCTCTCGCATGGGATACAGTCCATGTCTGTCTGACATGGGGCAGCTCACAGAAGGCACCCCTGCAGCTCTCCCCCTACCAAAACCTTGCCATGTAAACCCAATGAGCTGGAAGACAAATAGCTACACTGATGCTAGCTTGAAGATACCAGCACAGCTGTCTGACTCCCCGTGTACAGCTGCTTACTTCAGCAGATGCACAGCATAGGTAGGGAACATCGTATCTCTTCCCTTCATCTGGGTGCAGGCATGCCCATTTGGCATGTGAGCAGCCTTTTACAACCTGGGCTTCTAAAAGGCTGCACTTCATATTATTTTTATTACTGCATTGCCTGAAAACAAACCGATGACACTCAGGAACTAGGACTCCATCATGTGTGGCAGTGTGCAAACAGTTCATGACCTATATTTAATCAGACAATGGATAACCAACAGCTACATGCGCCTCAGGGAACGCAAGGAAATGGTGAGATAGTATCAGGCGAATCAATAGGCTGGGGCTTGAAATGCAACATCATTGTAGTTGTTATGTACAGACACATCCTTCCCATCCCCACAAGAAACCAGAGAAAGTGCCAATTTGAAAAGTAAATGAGCAGACTGTGGAGAGTGGCCAGGGATACAAGAGCTTCCCAGCAGAAGTATGGTAAGGAAAGAAAATCTTACACTAAACTGAGGATGGCAAGACAGGAGTAGATACAAGCTCCCAAGCCATGTGTTAAGGCAGTGACATTTCCAGCATTTTGAATGGACATGAACAGGACCGTACAGGATAGGCTTTTCTCTGACAAGGGTGAGAGACAAGGTTAGAGGTGACTGAGACACAAGGTGATGAGACTTTAAACATGAATTTCAGCTATGGACAGGCTTAGGAAGGGCCCCACCTGGGCAAAGTCATGCAGAAAGTGTGCACTGGTTTCAGGCATATTCTTTAGAGGAGGAGACAATAAAGGTGGTTTGAAGGGAGGGCCACATTATTTATTCTGGTCTGAAGCAACATGTATTATACATTTTTATTATGGAGTTGATCACATCAAGAATATATATTAACTGTGTAGCTGTCACAGCTTCTCTTTGTCCCATGCCTACCCCTTCCCTGGGTGTGTCCTTCATAGCGAGCGCCTCAGGAGACTCAAGACAGAGATGGGTGATATTAGGGTGAAATTAGCCATAAAGAAAACATTTAAATAAAAATGATTAACCCAGTGCTAGAGCTATTATGGGACAGAAAAGAAATGTCAGAGAAAAAAATGTGTACCATGACTGGCCCATTACACTACAATTAGTTTATCTTTGTATAATTTATGGTTAGCTCTATGTCAATGAATTCCAGCAAGAAGAAACTCCTGACCTGCGGCAAGGCTGAAAGAGAGAAGCCAGTGACACCTGGATTGTGCAGAATTTTTAAAGGTGTTCTGGGAACTCAGATGCGCTCCATCTTCGGAAATTAAAAGGAAACATCATCTTGTGCAAGTTCATTGACATCAAACTAATTACAAGGTAGGCACCTACACATATTCAGACACGTATGCTTAGATTTCAAGTTTTGCCTTAGTACAGGTAAATACTTTTAGGAGGAATTTGGAGGACTTCTCACTGCTTATATTATATAGTCACTCTAGTGGCTCATGATAGGCATCAACTGAGTTTAATGAAAAGTATTATTTATCTCAAGGGAGGTGAACAATTATTCTTTTTCTGGTTCTCTAACTCCTTCTTCCCTTTAGAGACTAATATTTGACTAGAAAAATAATCATTAAGAGAGTTTATACTGTTAGATGGAAAACTAGCCCAGTTACCTGACTTAATGACACAAACATGCAGTAATATGTATATATTGATGCCTTGAAGTGAATATCAGGATGTTTTGTCCTGCAAGGTAAATATTGATCAACATGTACAGTGTATTTTCCCTTTGGATCAATATGCCTGTTTCTTCTTAAATCAATAAGTACTTATTCTTACATAGAGGAAACGTTTGGCTCATAATTGGATAAAAGTGGGTATGTAGTAAATGAGAACATTTTTCTTGCTTACCTCCAACAGTTGTGGGGCTCAGGATTTTAAAAAAACCTCAGACCGAACATGTAGAATGCTGCATATGAGGTTCAGAAAATACTATCACTCACATCTGCTGCGCTAATATAATAAACATCCACATATATGACCCAGTTTTCTAATCAGAGAACAATGGTGCTTGCTGAACTCAGCTGAAGCAGTCAATATTCTACATGCATCTCTCTGCTTTTTGGTTATTTTTAACTTCTTGGAGTGTTTCTTCATGTGTGTGTTTAAACTACAGGTGTGAACACCCAGGGAATCCTGGGACCTGTTTTGTGGTTATATATCTTGAAGCTCTGCATCCTAACTATTGTTCAGTTGCAACTGATAGCCTGACTAAAATAAGAGAGTAGAATGAAAATTTGACCATTATTTCAGAATCTCAGCATTTTCAGAATCTGCAACTTTTCATCTGTTTTCTTCTTTTTTCCAAATGCATGCAGAAATCTTTTTACTACAAAAGCTTTTTCTGCCACCTCGTTGTTCTTGTGGTTGCTGTTACAGATCATTATTAGTAAACCCCCCCAACCCCTACCCCAAAACCCCAAACCCACCACTCCCAAACTCCATCACAGAAATAAATTCCACACTTCAGTATGGCAAATTAGCCAGCTGCGAAAGCACTAGTCTGACCTATCCTAAGTGAAAATTTGCCCTAGTACATCTCAGTCTTAAAACTGTAATATTTCAAGGAAAAATACATAGGGAAACAAAGTTAAGAATACTATTTAAATATACAAACACAAACAAACTACCAAAAACTCTTCGCGGTTATTCTGGCAGCTCTTTTTTTTTTTTTTTTTTTTTTTTTTTTCCCCATGAAGCATTCAGAAAAGAAAGAAGTATCAGAAGCATTGTCACTTTTTGAAAATTTAAGAACAGAAATGCTTTGCAAAAATAAAGTCACTTAAGATTAACTACATTAAGGCAAGGGAAGTAAAAAGATTCATGAACATACATACCTTTTAATACATCTTATGAATAAATGCATACATAAGTAAAGTAATTAAAAAACTCCCTACTTTTGAGTTCTAAAGAACCGCAATTATGGTTCTCATTTCTCTTCTCTTGCAGTAATAGGTAACCAAAGTCAGAAGCTGTCTACTGAGTTTGCCTTTTGAGGTGAAACCTCAATTTTCAGTCATCTCTAGTACTGCCAGGTGAAAACACCTTCCAATTCATCTGATAGATTTATGTCACTATATAGGCATTTGTATTACCCAAGTGAGTTGAGATCTTAATGGATTTTACATAGCTTTGATTGACTGCTATGTGGAAAATTAGGGTACTCTTGTTAGGACTAGTTTGCCATTAGGTTGCCATTTTTTGCCAGGATGGAATTTTCAGACCATCTGAAGTAAGGTCAGTGTATGGTGGCACAGGCTTCCTAAATCACTTAGGTCATTTTGGGAGAAATAGTCCCTCAAAATATTTTTCCCAGTGGAATTCCTAAGTGGAGGGAAAGCCGCTGCTGCTGCAGTGGTGTAAGAAGATTAACCCCTCTGTCAGCCCCAGAGTGAGTGGGAAAGCATGGAGGGAATTGCACTTCCTTCACCTATTCTGAGGCCACTGCAGCAGTTGGTCACCTCTGTGTATGGCTGTTTCACCAAAGTACTGCAAGTTGTAAGTGCATAACATTCCTTATATTGCATGCATAATTTCATAGAACCATAGAATGTTTTGGGCTGGA
>KL286196.1:12224-24883 GCA_000699545.1 Podiceps cristatus | reverse complement strand
AATTTGATGAAATTAGAGCTCATGGGCAAGAAATGTTTCCTGGTTACAATTGTCAAACTGACAACAGTGATGAGTCTAATTTTCTTAGTTTTGTTACTGGAAAGTAATGGAGACTGGGAGCAGAAAAAATTCCTCTAACCCTAAAAATGACACAAGTCAAAGTCAATTTGTATTTTATGTATAAAAACCAAAGTAAGACAAGACATAATACTCTACATAAACATATGCAACTTGTGAAAGGAAAGCTTATTTTTGAATTTAATGTTCTTTTCCCCTAACCTTTACTTCAAAACTACTATAATGCCACTAAATTAATTTTCCATTTCAGCATTCTTCATCATGTTCTAATCTTCTCTGGCATCTGAAATGTGATTTCCCATCAGCAAAACTGACTTCTCTTTCCCCCTCTACTCCTGTGAAAATATTTAAGGATCCTAATCTATGTAACCTAGTGTCTGAATTATGCTGGACAAGGCTTAATATATTGAAACAAGGAAGAGGGAGTAAGAAGAAGTAAGAAGCAAAATACTCAGACTGCCACTGTACACTTTGTTCAATTGCTGGGCAGAAAAATATTTTTACCATCTTTCCTAATAAACTCAGAGTGTGAACTGTTCCTCAAAGAACCTCTCAGATTCATGAAAATACTGAACACATGTCTTTTAATCGGCTCAAAATCTCTTGAACAAATAAATTCTTGTAATCTGGCCATGTTCTAGCCTCTGCTCATTCTGGGTTTGTTTCTGCAAATTTCAGGTTTCATTTATAGAAGAGTGAATTTTAGCAATTCTCTAAATAATAGAGGGAATATTGGTTTATGTAGTGAAATGTGTCTATGTATGGAGCACAGCCCGGTGTGTAATACCATGCCAGTTTTGTCACCAAAGATAACACTATACAAATGTTTATGTTTTAAACTGGAGGCATATGTGCTAAAATCAAGTGCAACTGTTTGAATTTGCTTATATTAAAAGCAAAATGACATTCAGAAATTAAAAGATCAGTGGAATTCAGCAGAAAGACCACAGGAATAAGGAGAAACACTTCTATGCTGGTATCATCCTTTTCCTTTCTCTGTGGATTATAGTAAGTCAAACTGTGTAATCTTTAGTATTTTACATTAGTTTCTTACCTTGTCCATGGCAGGAAGGTAAACTAAAGATACATTTTTTTTTTTTAATTATTATTTTAACACTTCATTTCTTATTTATAGAAAAAAACTTTAGTGATTGACTATTTTTCCAAAGTCACATTACAGCACTTCTTTTGGCTTTCCTTCACAACTTCACATCCAATAGATAACGTAATAGGAGAAACTTTAATTCTCAGTCAAAAATGTAAAATTCCACTTAGCCTGTGCACGTAAAAAGATAAATCATTGCTGAATTAAAATTTAGAAATGTGTAATATCCATGTACTATAGAAATACAATTAATACACACAGTAACAATTATACCAGTTTAACTTCTTCAGTCTCATTGGGTTCTTTTATTCTTTATTATTTACTGTAGCCGTAACTTAACATATTTACTGTTTGAATTATAAGTCTTGATTTGCACAGCATCAAAATCCTGGGCTAATAAAATAGAAAAAAAAAAAAAAATACTAGCTATATTAGTAACAAGAAAGTAATACATTGTGAACTATGCTGATTAACTGTGCAGATGCTATACATATATCAAAATCCAAAATGAAGTAGAAGTTGGAAAAAGAAGGTGCTCCATTTCACAGAAGGAAGTTAAGCACTCTTACAGCAGATTAGGGCATGGTATGGCAATTCATTTACACAGCGGCTTGGTTGACACAATATAGTCTGAACTCTTTTGTATACAGAACTGTTATGGGCATGAATCAGATTTCGGTGAATAACTGTCGTCGCCTATCCGGTTGCCTATCCATATGGCTGATTATTTTTTTTTTTTTTTTGGATCATTTTAGTACACTTTCCCACCATTTACCACTTGTAAAATAATTACACAGTTCATTTCTACATTCCAAAACTACAGGTCACTATAATGTCTGAGTATGTATCATATGACTTGAAAAACTCAGACATGTATAATATTTTCTGCAGCTACCACAATGAAATAGTCTTCCAGATTCTGGTTTTAAGTATCAAAAATTAATAAAATATTAATTCAACTTCAGTTTTCAACGCATATTGAAATGCTGCCAATTATTACATTGCTGTGGGAGAGCATTCAGAACGGAAATTACTGTTGCAGTTTTGTTTGAAAAATAAACCCTGAGCCAAAATCTGCAGACTTCATTTCACAAGTCTACAGAAGTGTGTGATTTTTTTTTCCTCCCCATCCTCCTAGACGTTCTCACTATGCAGGTCTTAAGCACATTTTTGATACAATATTATATTAATCCATTTTTGTCTTATTTCTCCATTACAAAAGTAACCTGTGTTACACAGAGACCACAACCAGGTTTAGATTAGATATTAGGGGGAAGTTTTTTATGGAGAGAGTGGTGAGGTGCTGGAACAGCCTGCCCAGAGAGGTGGTGGATGCCCCATGCCTGGAGGTGTTCAAGGCCAGGTTGGATGGGGCCCTGGGCAACCTTGTGTAGATCCAGGCCTGGAGGTTGGTGTCCCTGCCTGTGGCAGGGGGGTTGGAACTCTGTGATCCTTGGGGTCCCTTCCAACCCAGACCTTTCTATGATTCTATGATTCTATGATTTTATGATTCTATTCAAGAATAATGTGGCAAGAATCAAGTAGGCAGTCTATCAAGAAATGGCTTTGAGTGGAGAGCTACAGATTTCTAAATCTCTCTCCATGCATTTTTTATATATTAATTTTCCATTAGAGTGATAGTATAGAAAAAAAAACATTGTCTGAAATAACCCCAAGAGCACACTTTTGACTTTCCCAGCCAACAGGCAGGAGTCTTACTTTTACCTGCTCTCCTGTAGCCCTTGAATTCCTAATCTTGACTGTCTAAAAGTATGGATTCAACAGAAAAAATTAAAAAACTTATTTCCTTCACAGTTTGGGCAGTCTCATAGAAGGCAGGAAATCTACACACAAACCCTCTTTGACTGCAAAGGCCTTAAAACATCTCCTGGACAAATCCCTTCCTACCAATTCACTATTTAAAAGACAGTGAGGGCTGCTGCCGTCAGGGAGCGGCTCCCAGTCAATGAGGCGCTCTCAGTCAGAAAAGCTCACTCTCCTCTCAGTCAATAGGTGTGTTGGCAAAGAAAATGTGACACCACCTGTGACACAGCCCAGAACAGGATGATTTCATTGGTTTGTCCTCAGGGAATGGTGTCCCCTTACCATTGTCTGGGATAGTGCTAATAATGCCAGACAAAACCATGCCAAGGAAATAGGAATAATTAAACACTATGGAGCATGAAAGTGCTCAATTCCTTGCCCTGGCCTCATTTAGCTCATTAATACAGGCATAGACGGAAGGAGGAGAACCATAGTTTTAGACATCCCAATCTTCAAAGCAGATGGTCTGAATCTTCGTTAATATATAGCATGTTGGCTTTTTTTGTTTGTTTTTTTTTCCTTTTGTTGGACTTACACATTCTTTATTGTCTTTCCCAAAATTAAATTTACAGTCTGATTTTCAGAGGGTGCAAGGAAATGAAATGTTTGCCTTCAACAAAGTGCTGAGCACCTGGAAAATCAAGTCATAAATTTAATTTTGGCAAGGAGAGTTAGGACAATGACACAGTGAAGAGAAACACAGGTAGCCTCCTAAAAGGAAACACCTTAGTATGATAACATGAGATACTAACAAAAAGGCATAAGACCAACACAATAAAGTTGACCTTGGAGCCGCTTGAGTGAGATAGTTCTTGTACCTTTTTTTTAGCACGAGAAAATATTAATCTTTTTTATTACGACTTTCTGAATTAAAATTTAGTAAAAAAGGAATAACAATAAAAGAGAAAACAATAAAATAGATGATACTTTGTTGAAATCAGTGCCAGTTTTGCCAATGATAACTCATGATTTCATCTTATTCTGTTTTAGTCTTAACTAGATCCCAGTCTGATTTGGGGCTCTGATGGAAATCTTGAGTGCCAATATATATGCTAAAGTAGCAGCGGGAACCATATAACTGTACTTTCATGAGATTAATTCTCATTCAATGGCTATCTAATGTAAATTGAGCCCTATGAAGTCTTCTGTAATTTATTCGTATTTTGTCATTTGTACAGAAAAATGCATAAAATATACATATCTGTACAGACAAATTAACAACCTTCTGTGGTTTTAATGTCTAGCTATAACTCCACTTACAGTTATCAAAACAAGAGCTCTATTCTAAAAAACCCTTTAAACTATCTGCATTGTTATCTTTGAAACAGTCTTTCCAGAAAGTCAATCCATATATTGCAGAGGTGGAATTGATAGGAGGAATGACCCTGTGAAATGATGATCTTGTTTCTTTTCTTCTGGCAGGTCCTGTATAGCTTATTTAGCAGTATTTCCTTTACTGTTTTTTTTTTTTAGGAACATACTCAGATTTTCAGTGAAGTCCTACAGACAAACCACAGTCAGTTTATGAACACTGAGAGGATTCACAAGAGGCCCTGGAGGTGCAGATAGTCTGCAGTAGTTGTAGTCTAAAGACAGTGGAAACTCAAAACCTTCAGTTTAGGCCTCTAGATTAATAATTGTTCCTCTAAGTAGAAATGGATGAGTATTATTCTACTTATTTAGGACGAACATCCTCCTTTTTTTTTTTCTTTTCCCTTTACTAACTTCATAAAAGGGGTCATTACCAAGGCAAAGTAAAACTAGTCCCCTGATTTATAGCTGGTTGTTCAGGTTTTTGCCCTGCTAATCAAGCACTTTCTAAGCACTTTCTAACTTTCTAAGTTATGATATTCAGATGGCTTCTAAAAGAAAAACAAAGATAATTAGGTTTTGACCACTATTTTGTTCCTTAATGCTATGCAAAGAAGACCTAGAGGGTTGTGCAATCTCTTATTTTTCTTTATTTCTTATTATAAATTCTTTATAATTTCCTATGCTTTTTCTTAAAAGACTCTACATTATGTTCCAAAGAATTGAAACATGTTTACTTGTGACAGCAATCTCAGAGCCTTAGATTTTACTGCTGCTATTGGTTATACTCTCTGCAGTTTCCATATCTCAAAAACAGCTCTGAGAATGGGGAGAAGTTGGCATTTAAGGGGACACCAACAACATCAAACTAGAAGAGAGCCATAACAGAGTTGTATGGGATGACAATTTAAGAAGCTGCTTTGAGGGTTGTCAGGTATCTTGAGGAAGTTCTTGCTTTTAGTACTAGGTGAATCAATCATATTGAATGCCTTGATATAAATCCCCCAGGGCATGCCTGAGCCAGCTCAGTCTGAGTCACTAATGAATCATAATGCTTTGTCAAAAAATTGCTCCCCAGCACTTCAGGTTCAAGTAGAGGGAATTCTGAACTCACACCGGTGCTCCATAGGAGGCCTCTAACAAAGCAAGGCAAGGTCTGTAGGCAGACACAGTACCTTTTATTCTACCACCTGGTGTGGCTGGAGAAATTAGACATGCTTTCAGGCACACAGGGCCTTTTTTAGGTCTGAAATAACATTAAAAACTAAATACTAGTAGAGACCGATGGCTCAGAGTTTAGTTAGATATGTATCAATTAGACCATCTTTGAAAGAAAAGATAGTTGGTGACTGTGGAGTCGAGAAGATGTAATTAGAGGAAGAGGAAAGAGAGGCAGAGAGATGGTAAGGTACTTTCAGCCCATGGAAAAGAGAAATAAAAATAACCTGTGGAACATGGAAAAGTTGAGAGGGAGAGGGATGGAGATTTTACTCCACCATAAAATCAGTATTTCTCTGTAGAGCCCATGATTATCAATAGAGAGATAAATTTTACTTATCAGCATCTCTCAAAGATGTTTTGTAGGTTTCTTTCTTTTAATCCCAATTATAACTGTGCTCTAACAGGTGATACCTCCTCCATTTACTGCTTCCTTACTACTATCTTCCTCATGTTCCTGTCTCTGATATCTACAGTAAGATTGTACTGTAATAAAGCAAGGAAGAAAAGGCAATAATGATCTAATAACTGAAAAGAATAATTGCCTATAATTGATAAAGGAAAGAAGGAAAGGTTAATAAACTACAGGCAATTTCCATTTGTCACAAAATGACCCAAAATGTCATAATTCAGTTCTATTCCTCTGTAAGGTTACATGTTCTGGATTACAGGACAGTAGAAAGTGTGTCAATTGTACCTGTACACAGGTGGGACAGCAAAGCTTTTCTCTCATAAACTTGTGTATGCACATATTTGAAGGATAGGTTACACCTACATGTCTTTCTGTATCTGCATTTTCTGGATTACTCTTCAGTCAAGTTACTCTCATTTCCACTCCAATACTGCAAAATTTTGTTCTAGTCAGTATCTACCATGGTCAAGACATACCAGATGTTCTCATCAGTTGTAGATCTGCACAGTTACCCAAACAAGTTTACTTTTCTTCTCAATACCAACACTTACAAATTTTAATGAAACATGAAACTACTAACACTAAACATTACTGACCACTATAGTATGAGTAGCAAGTGATAAACTTATTCCCATCACTGAAATGCTTCTAGTAAATACATTATAGATAAATGCACAAATGTTGTAGATCTCAGCTAGTTAAATGGCCTTTAGTTCCTTGTGGAAGTAGGAGGCATTTGTTCAACAAAGAGCTTAGGACAGAGACAAAGTAACACTAACAGGACACTAACATGGGGTCAATGCTTTCACACATCCTGAATGATATGACAGTGTTCATTTTTGTTTCTAAACAGTAGATGCTTTCCTGTATTTATGATGACTTCAAACACTGACACAAACATACAGACACACACATGCATATTGACACATACATGTGTGTATTCATGAGTGTAGATATTTAACAGTCAGAAGCCTGGTCTTTCTTTCTTTTCCTTTCTTCCTCTTTTTCTTTCCTTCTTTCTTTTCCTTTCTCTTTCTAACTCTCTCTCACCCACACATCTTCTATTTCCTACCTTCCTGTCTGTTTTTCTTCCTGTCTTGATTGCTTGATAGAAATGAAATAACAACAGGAATTCAACTAATGTAATTCTTTAGTGTGATTCATTTCACTTAATTTTAGCCACCTAAGAAGTTGTCATCTAAGTTCCCTCCAGAGGAACTGCCATGTGGATCGACTGTCTATTGATCTCCCATTACCTCTAAAAAAAATGAGGTGAGACTCTGCTCACAGCTGAAGGCAGATGAATGTAAGTGTCTACACAGAGGTGTCTGGAGAGCTATTCTGAACCCAGTGTGGACACCAGCATCTGATCAGCTGGGCAGCTCTCCAGATTCTATCATCTGAATTGACTAAGGGCTGGATAAGGTTGCTGAAACATAGATTTCTAGTGCAATTTGAGATACCCTGGAGAATCCAAGATATCCATGGAGGATCAATAGATAAGACTGACAGAAAACCCATGTTCTCCTAGACCAAAATGTAGGAGCCAGGTGAGATATCCCAAAGCGTTTCATACTGACACTAGGTGACTATTTGTAGGTAACTGAACTGAATGACTGACCTCTGTAGACTGTGTAAAGAGCTTAGATTAGAAATAATCCCTTAAATATAGATGTATTAAACTGAATTCCTTCTTTGGTTGATGGCCTAACAACACACCCAGCAGAGACTTCAGCTGCCTAAACACGAGCACCTAGTGCCATTTGAGAGTCTCTAAATCATCTGTAAGATCTGATCTTACAGGCAGGACACAAGACATCAGGAACACAATAACATATCTAGAGCATCAAATGGAGGCCAGGCATAAGATACCACAAAAGTTAAATAAACCTAGATACCTCAGTTTAGGATGCTCATCCCAGTAGATTTTGTTAGTCCTATTTTCAGTGATGGACAAAATTAACCCATTGAAGATCTGACTTTGTAGAAAAGGAGGGGTTAAACTACAGAGGCTATATGTTTAAACTAATAATAACCCTAGAACTCCTACAGTAGTTGTTATATTTTTGTAAATGATTTACATACCTTATAATGCCCCCCAAAAGAAGCTTATAGCATCAGGGTTTATTAGAAATTACAAATATTTATAGATTGAAAATTATCTTATTTTCTATTTTTTATATAATTTGGACTGTATTTTATATAGGATTAAGTGGTTTCAATGGAAGATTTTACACTTATTTAAATATTTTTATATGAAATCCCAAGTCATTGTACAGATGTGAATACATTTAAGCTAATAGAATTTCTGTAGCATCACATTCCAGATTCTCTTTTTTAAATGATTCATCATAACAAAATGAAATGTTCTGTAGTGTATGAATGATGTGTTATGAAAAATACATATCTCATACATGAATGCTATAGTATAATGCATTTCTTTATCACAGAAACTTGATTGATATAATTTATTCTGTGTTAGCTGAACATGTGCTCCAAAGAGTTTAATTCACTACAGATTCAGATCCAGAGACAATAAATTCTGATAAGCTCTCCTGAACCTTAGTCTCTGAGGGAATCCATATTGCAGCTCTAGAGAACATAATATCTTCTACTTCCTGCTAAACTCTAGTGTCTCCAACTATGAAGGTTTTTTCTTGTTTTTTTGACAAGATGAAGAAGGTCACAAAATTTGCCTTCTTTCTTTCTTAAAAGTCCATATTCATGATCTCTCTGTTAATGGTGATCTCTTCATGAGGTTCCATCTTCTCAGCTTTCTGTGTCTCCTTAGCAAAGACACAGTACTGATCCTAAGAAAACTTCTTTTATTTCAGCATGTACACTGACATCTTTCCTATCAAGCAAGATTAAAAAAAAAAAAAAAAAAAAAAAAAAAAAAGCCAAAATCAATGTAATTGCTCTACAAGAGCCAAACTCAGATCACTTCCTACAGGACTTAGAACATATGCAATCAATATTATTCAAATGACTAAAAGAGGTTATTCAGGCTACTTGATTTGCAATGTTTCGAGACTTTGGAAATCCATGCATTTAGTCTTGCAATCATGTTTTCAACTCTGAAAATATCTACATTCCTAATCATAATTCCATCTTTGCTCCCCCTAAACACCCTAACAGCTGGCAGAATCAAGAAAGAAGCACCAAGTGTAAGACCCCTTCTATGTGTAGTCAGAGAACTTCTCATACTTTCCTCTTGCATACAGTCAAGCCGAAAACACAATATGGACAACTTTATATTGCCTGCAGTGATTCTGCATAACAGCCTAATGCTTAATGCCTGTGTCCATGAAGTAGAAAAATTAGACCTCCCCAGCCATCAAGCAAGATTAAACCTATTGTTACTAATCTTACATCAGTGAATTAACTGTAACTATGAAACTGGGGTTAAAGGTTACTCTTCATCCCAGCCATCAATACTAAATCACTTCTGGTTTTATGACCATAATGTCTCATAACATCTATCTTCCACTGTAATGATAAAATGGGGTCCTAAAAAATGTATAAGCAGAGGAGATGGAAAATTCAAAAGCACTGAGCCTATGCAATGGAACTCACTTTTCTGTAAGAGATAAATAAACCACAGATATCTTTCTGTCAGAGTATGTGAAAAATTTATTCTTTCAGTTTACTTTTTCTTCACACAAAATTCCATATGTAAGAAACACCATTAATGAATTAAACTCCCTCTCTCTTACTTTTTTGTTCTTGTTGTTTTAAATAGTGTGACTAACACTCCTGTACATCCAGCTATCCAAACTCTGGGATCTATTTAAATATAAACAGAAATTTCAGGTTTCCTTAACATATCTAATTAAAAAGAATTCTTAATTATATGTAGTATTTATTTTTAAATACTGTAAATATCCATAAATGAGCATCATCTTCTATCATTTAAGAAGCAAATTAACAGTACTGAATAACAGTACTGAATAAACTGTTCTAGGAGAAACTGGAATCCCCCTCAAATACAAAAAAAAAAAAAAAAAAATAAAAAAAAAAAATCTTCCTTTTGAGTATGTTTTTCTTCAACTTGGTTTCTTCATTTTTTAAAACACTGAAAATTTTCTGTTACTTTGTAACAGGGAAACATAAACATAGAAACTAAAACCTCTTCCAAAGGGAAAGTTGGAAGTATTGGTGAAGAAGTCAATCTGCAACGTTTTAGCATTTCGAAATTATTTTTGCCCATATCCACAAATCTCTATGCATATCTAATTTAAGCGTTGTTAATAACCATCGCTGGTATTGGCATACCATGTCCATAGCTTCCGTATTCTAACCTTCTGAGAAAGAGGTTGGAACTGGGAATGTTTGGAATCGACTCCAGCAGGTGGAGATAAAGAGTAGTAACGAACACGAGGTGCCTCCAAATAGCCCGGTCTGGTTTTCATCATCTGGGAGTTTGTGTGGTTTAAGTGACACCACTTGACAGAGAAGGATGACGGATTCAGTGCTACAACCGCTGCCACCCTTAGTCTGCAAAACCAGTAGACTGGCTGGTGCCTCTGTGCTGGCAGTGCCTTTGGTTAATCACACGACGGCAGGACGCTCCAGCTTGGAGCCAGCTACGCTGATTCACTGCCTTGACCTGAAGTGTCTGAAGTGACTAACACCGGAGAATACGACCTAGCAGAATGAAGCTTGCTGAAAACTCCTAAGGTCACCAACATGTGTTTATCATGTGTTTGTTCCTGCCAGCTGACCAATGAGACAGGCTGGTTGCACAGACAACCTATGGCATTTTCCTGGAGGCAGAAGCAATTTGAAAGAGAGAGAACAGGAATCTTATCTAGGATCAGGTAAATGAAGAACAGGCAGGATTTTTAGGCTATATTTGTAGCTTGCAGTAATTCAAACAGAAGCACAAATCTCACTGTCCCTTTCATCGTTGCTCACAGTAATTCATTGTGGAAGAAGCCAACATGAAAATTAACTCTCTCTCTCACAGGCATTGAGTCAGGATAGTCAACAGATTGGGTAACAAAAAAAAAAAATTCCTCAATTATGATAACTATGTATTGTGTAATAACACAATTTGATGACTGACTGTGAGAACATGATCACAAAAATATTGCCCCACAGCAAAACCACAGGTCATGAGATCCTGACGTGCATTTTTGATTTTTTTGTCCACTTTCTGGGTTATAAACACAATCCGGAGTCTTGCATGATGGGATCCAGAGGACACATTATCCACAGCGGCAGCATTACTAGCAGGCTATTTGTCTTCCCTCTGTCTCCTAAGAAACTTAAGCTAGTTCTTACCCCCTTTTTCATCACTAGGAACTGGTAATCTGATGAGGCAGCACAGGAAGAAACTCGCAGGTGGATTTGACTCTTTTAGAAAGATGTATGCAAAATATTGAAGACAGTGTGAGAGTTACTGTTTTCCTTCTCAAACTTACTTATTCTCATGCATGATTGATCTTTTTGTACAGGGATTAAAGAAAAAACCCACATAAATAATGTTATTCTGAGTATTTTGCTGGGGTCAGTCAGGCCATGCAACTTTATGATTCCAAGGTTCAGGACAGTGTTTTGCTTACATCAGTTACCAAATACCTGTTTTTCATTTAATTTAGCATTTTGCATTATTTCCCTAACAACACAATAATAGGAACCTGACCCATCTAGCCCTCAAATGTCACATTGGATTGGAAAGATTTCAATCTGGTGATAGCCTTAATTTCAGCAGCTTGAAAAGAATTTAGTCTTTTTTTCCAAAGAGATAACTGTAACGTTTTAATTGTCATTTTCCATCCTTGAAGAAGAATTCACCTATAGCATTCAGATAAAGCACTGAACTGCCTCACAGCAGTTACCATTATGTTCGTAAATCCTCAGGCTGATTCCCCTAATAGCAGATTATCAATATTATCCTGTAAATCAGTAGGATCTATAAAAATATTTGATTATCACCTGTGATGATTATTAAGAATAAATGTAGTTTCAGCTGTCTTACAAGCCTTTTCTATTCCAAATATTTTAAATCAGGAAGACAAACTCCTGTCATTCTAATTCGAGTTGCTTTTATAATTGTTCAAGATAGTTAAACCCAGGTTTTTAAAATATACAACCTAATCCTTTTTGTGCCTGCTTTTATAGCACATCTTTTCTGAAATTAGGTACTGTATGACATCTAGGGTATGATGAACGATAGTACTGAAATTTATCTTCAAGATACTAATAATTTTGTCATATCATTTTCAACAAACTTGGAAAGCAGATAATTTTCATATGATTTTTGTTTCTGATTTGAATGACCAAAAGAACCATATAGTTCTTTTAGTAGTATGAAATGCATATAACTATCTATATACACATAACAAACCACAGAACACATATAATGTAATAAAGCTCAAAATAGAATGTCATTTATTTAAAATGTTGCAAAGACCCATAAAGTCTTCAAATCCTGAAGGCTTTTTTACTAATGTTTCTCTCTTGCAAGAATACATTTTTGTGTGTGTGGCCCTTAGCATCACAGGATTGAAGAGCAATGAAGGTTTGCACTGAGCTAGTGCTGTACTTGTGTTCAGTAGTCTAATGTTTTTTAAATGAAAAAAAGGCAAATATATAGGCAAGCAGATACTGTACATTTTGTTTATTCTACAAGTCTATCTGTGATCATAAACTCTTGGTAAATATTTACTCTTCAGAGATTAGATTTAACATACTTGCATTTACTTG
>KL286196.1:0-12205 GCA_000699545.1 Podiceps cristatus | reverse complement strand
TCCTGCTGACTGTTGCATAGGCTGCTGTGTTTCATCAGTGACATAAGACAATGTAAAGATAAGAGTTAAACGGAAAGAAGTCTGTTGTGAATATGGCTCTGGTCTGTTTCTGAAATCAACAGTTTATGGTAGTTATATTTGGATAATTTTTCACTTCTTTAACCTTATTGCAGTTTGACACAATCACATCCTGAACCTGTAATTATTTTTCTAGTGTTTTTTTTTTTCTTTTAAAAATGACATCATTTTACAGCCTCTGTCATGTTTGTTAAAGAACAAAGATGTTTTTCTTCTTTCCTTATGATTTATTGACTATTATGTACCAAACACTTCCAAATTGCTTCCAAAGGCTATAAAGTAGCAGGATAAGTTCTAAAAAACAAATGTATGATTTAAATTACAGAATTCACTTGTTGACTCTAAAACCAGAAAATTCAACATTAATGCTGTATTTTTTCATGGTATTTAAGATTTTTAGACTAAATGCAAAAACGTCCTTTTATTTTCACATACCACATCAATCCAAAGGGATTAGCTTAGTATAAGGAGATATTTATGATGCAAGGAATATAACAGTCCTTCAGTAGTTCCAAGCCTGCAATGGTGATACACGTTTGCATTTACTTTCATAGCTTTGTTTTCTAATCATCTAAAACATGCCTAAAGCAGACTATGTTATTAGAGACATAATTGTACAATGTATATGTGCACCATGTTCTCAACTGTTATAAACCAGCTTAGTTATGCTAATTGCAGTGCAGTTCAACCGATGCACACAATATAGCAATGTAGTATCCATATACATGTATACAAACACGTTCATCCCACACGAACTTGCTTACACACATGTAAGCATACAAACAGGAGGGGAACCAACCTTTTAAAAGGGTAGATAATGGCAGAACAAGGGGGAATGGACTGAAGCTGAAGGAGGGAAGGTTTAGATTAGATATTAGGGGGAAGTTTTTTACGGAGAGAGTGGTGAGGTGCTGGAACAGGCTGCCCAGAGAGGTGGTGGATGCCCCATGCGTGGAGGTGTTCAAGGCCAGGTTGGACAGGGCCCTGGGCAACCTTGTGTAGATCCAGGCCTGGAGGTTGGTGTCCCTGCCTGTGGCAGGGGGGTTGGAACTCTATGATCCTTGGGGTCCCTTCCAACCCAGACCTTTCTATGATTCTATGTAGTTACAGCAAGCAGTTCCAAAGAAACTGGTGTCACTGGTAACTCTAGAAACTTCCATTTTGTAGAGTATAAATAAGCACCCAGTAAAAATTTTGATATATTTTAATGAGCCATTTCAGTAGTAATTTCACATCTAATAATTTAGAGAAGGAATCAAAGCTGTTATCATCTATTTTTCTTCTCTACTTATGAATTCATAATTTTCCCTCCACCACCTCCATCTTCTTCTTGCTTGCCTTTCACTTTTCAGAATTACTTGGTTGAAAAACACTATTTCCTCACTTCTCAATTATCTTGTATATGTGAATTCATTTCTCATGTTTTTTACAGCAAAAATTCAGACCCTTCTCATCTATGTCCATGATTTTGTTCTACTTCTGCCATTACAACTGTACTGATTTCTTTCCAGATTTCTCTTACAATTTTATCATAGGCAGTACATTTTTATGGGAAATTAAATATATTTTCTCTCTTCTGTCAATTTTTTCTGAAATCCTTCCTGAACCAGTATTCTGACACTCTGCACAAACTGGGTACAAGTAGTAGGCATGAACTGAAGAACAATCTGTGTTGTGCTAGGAAGCAGTCATTGTTTTTTCCTTTGTGATTTTAACATGAAAAATATATTTACAATTAAGTACTATGCAAGTACATGGAAATTCTATTGATGATGGGTTTAAATCTATTGCATGTTTTGAAACTATTAAGCTATCAGCAGTAGAGACACTAGTAGAGATAGAACATAAATGCCTCTGTTCTCTTCCTCTCTGGACAATGCAAATGTAATTTCAGTTACAGAATTTTTGCCTTATAGCAATCTGCTGAATTACATAGGAGAGAGAGAAATTTGTTTTCCTTAGTTTTGCCTGCTTATAACAGTGAAATGCAGAAATTCATAACATTTCTGTGATGATTATCCTTATTCATAACTTTTCTATGAGGATGATCTTTCAGCCCTGCTACCCACTCCCACTGTACTGGAGTTGAACATTAATGGGCTGAAGCTTGGAATATGCAAAACAAAGGTCATGGTAGAAAGGAGGTAATAAGGAGAGTATAAGGCACTTTATAGAACATATTTCCCTTATGAAGAAGATATTGTCCTTCAGTTTGTAACATTATATGGAATCTCCATTAGATAACAAGTAATTAATGAAGTCATGTCTTCAGCCAAGTCATTGCTCCTTCATTGGCACTGAGAAATTTATGGGCTAACTCTCACAGAATAGGAAAGTTCCCAAAACTGGGAAGATAAAGGTCTGTGATCCAACGGGATGCATTAATGCAGTGCTCTGCAAATGAGCACGAATCCTGGAAGCTGCTGTCCCTGCAGAAAGCAGCAACCACTCAATGTTTTTCTTAAATTTGAGACAATCCCTATTCAGCATTGGGATCAAATTCAGAATGTAAGAAAATAGTGCTACTGCTCATGTCTTCTCTCAATCAATGAATTTTTTTTTTTACTATTTTGAAATGTGTCACTTTAGTTCTGACTATTCATATGATAAAAAACCCTTAAAATGCAAAACAAGAGTCTTTTTAACAGGATCTAGGCTTTTTCAAAATAATTTTCCCAACAGAGAAACGAGTGTAAATCTCAAGCAGCTCTTGTGAGAAACACACAATCTAAGGTGCTTTTCCTTTTAGGTGGATAGAAATACATCCTTCCAGCCTCAGTTTGTTTGCAGGTGAACTGCAAAGCCCTCAAATGGTCTTTGATTTTATCAGGAAACATCTTTCTCCTTCTTCTAGCACTACCACACAAGATTAGCTAAAGCATTCATTTTAATAAACAACCTCCATATTTTAGCTGTATTTCTTGATCTCCCTGCCATTGACTTTGATCTAATGAAGACTGAATCTCCTGACCTTTAGATCACTTTGTAAGGCAACTTTTTTTATGTTGGATCACACAAGGATTTAGTTAAATACTATGCTAAGGATTTCACTTGAGTCCCACTGAACTCTCCAGCTGTACTTAGCTCAATTATTTAAAATTACACATGTGAATTAATTAACTTGTGGTATATTTGTGGATATGATAAGTAACATTTCATAACTATATCTTATAAATCATATTTTCAAATGTTATTAATAACTACTAATAGGTAAGCAAATGTAAGGAAAAGGCAACCCAGATCTTACAAGCATTCAAAACCTTTTCTATCTCCTTTCTCCTCCCCATACCTAACACTGAGCTTTGAAAAATATAAGCCATACAGTTACAGAGTTGTCTTTATATTTTGCTAAGCTATATAAGATTTGTTCAAGCTTCCCTCCGATGTGTCTTAAAATATTTTGGTTAATGAAAGAAAACTTTGAGAAACACATTTATGTTAAAAAAAAAAAAAAATATTTTCTTTTAAATAATTAGAATTGCAATTGCACAAGCCAAATTTTATCTGATAGAAGCTTACAAGTTCTTTTTAATTAACTGCACTAAATAAATTGATTGCACCTTTCCTATTTCTGTTAATTAATATGTGCTAAGAATTATTGTGAGAAGAAGGAGTAGGATGAACAGCACTGATGGTATCAATGTTACAGCCACCTGTCACATCTGCCAAAAAGTAGACTGAAAGTTTCTAAAAAAATAGTGAGATACATTATAATGAAGACTTAGGGGAGAGAAAGAGATGAATACTGGCATTTTAAAGTTCCGTACCAGCCCTTGCAGAATTGATGACTGCAAGTGGGTGTAGCTGTCAACTAATATTCTCCAAATAACTTTATTACCTAGGGAAATCAGAGACTCTAGTGAGTTTGTATTTTTACCCTCCTGAAACTAATATACAAATACACTGTGTCAAAGAGCTATCTGATTGTTTGCTATATGGTGAACACACATAATCCACTATACCACATATCTCTGGGTTACAAATCAGAAAAATATATATCCTTTGGCTAGTGCATTTCTTTACTGTCAATAAAAATCCCAGCCCAGCTCTCTTCCAAGCCTGGGCATGCACAGCTCAACCTTTTGGGTAAGAGAAATTTCCCTGATCCCAGTAGAGTGAGTATCCCTGTGATCTCACCACTTTCCTTCTCATTGCTTTAGAGATGCCACAGTCACAGTGGGGCCCTACTACTCCTTCCTGCCTTGCCTGTCAATCATTTAGTCTTTTAGGAACATAAATCATTTCCATTTTTAGTTGGACAGCTGGTAAGTTGGGAGAGGAGAAAGCTGCTGGGATATTATGCAGCTGTCAGATATCAAACCATGATACTTGGGTTATATGGCACAGAGTTTTCCATGCAGGATGTCCAGAGTCATATCCATATACATCCTCTCCCTTTAATGTCCAGGGGCACCATCTCTTCCCAGTCAGTCAGTCTCTCAGAAGCATTTTCTTTAGCACTGGGAGGCACAAATAAGGCAGGCTTTACTCAGGAATCTGTCATGATCTCAAAGATGAGATACAGTGTGGGAGATTGAGAGGCTGATGAAGAATTGATGAAGACTTGATGAATCTCCTCAAAGTCCCAAAGTTGCACATCATATTAGGAACAATCCCACAAATTCACCAGGTTATGTGCAATGCAGAAGAAATCATATCTGTCAAAAGTTTTCCGTGTTTTGTGTACTTTGTCATTCCACTTTGTTCCTCAATGCAATCCTTCAGGAACATACCTAACTGCCTTCTAAACTTAATTAAGCACATCTCTTGGTGCAATTCTTTGATTCACCTTCTGTGAAATCAATCATTTTCACTCCCATCTCCCTGTTTTCTGTCCTCCAGAAAGTTGATTCTTAATTTGGGGGGGAGTTGTTTTTTCTCTATACAGAGAGAAACAAAGACAAATTTTAAAATTATTTCAGTCTTCATTCTGCAGCCTGTGTGTAATACTTTGTACAATGAAATTATCTATCTGGTTCAAGATCTATTAACGTTTTGCACTCATATTTTTCTTCACTTTTCTACTGTATTTCTGCCACTTAGGGGGATGGGTATTTATTTTACTTAGATAATTTTGATTGCAGCCTTCTTGACTGCATCTTAAGTATTTCCCATGCATTACTGAATCCCAGCCAAATCACTTCAAGTCATTTCACATTCAGTCAAGTAGCTATTGATGAAGTAAAAATACTGCAGTGCATAAAAAGTTTGAATAGCTTCCTTTCTGATTAGTGTAGTAGTTAAAAACTCAGGCTAACATCATAGGCAGTTGTTTTTCTGAATTTAGAAGAATAGATTTAGATCCCACTCTTTTATCCAACACTTATATATTTAATTCCTAAAAAATTTACAATTTTGCCAAGTTTTACAGCTTCAGTTTTTCAAATCATTCAAAGACTGCTGATTCAAGCTTTTATCTGTGTGCCAAATTCAGTTTTGTCAATAATAGTGCTATGTAACATCATTTTGGTCTTGAAAAAATTCACATTGCAAATGGCACCTTTAATCTGTCTGAATCAATACACTTTTATCAAAGGCATATGAAGAACCATCAATAATTCAATAACTAATGAACCAAATTGGCCAAATGGCAGTTTTGAGAAGCATGACCTATTCACAAGGGCTTCTTCCTGTACTCACTTAATATGGACCTTATGGAGTGAACAAGTTTGGTTATCAAATGGGTATAATCATCTCAGACGTGTATATGTGCTTTTAATCTTTCTGGTCAAAAGCTTATGTTTCTGAATGCACTTTCTTGTGAAATATTTATATTTGTTTTCAGAAAAAGAAAAGAATGTCTTAAGGTGTCTGTTATGAAAAGAAACCAAACTAAGGTAAAGATTTCCATCTAGGAGAAAAACATCGAACTAATGGTCTATGATATAAATACGATGGCATGATAAGAAATAAAATTCAATTGGAAACTGTAGTTTTGTCTCTCTATATTAGCCCTTCAGTCAAGCTATCCAGGGCACAGCATTCCCAGACAATTCTTCTAAAGAACAAGCTGGCGGATTTGGAAGCAAGTTCTTTGACCTTTGGCTAGTAAGTGGTACATTGTATTTTGTCTGAACCTTAAGTTATTTTCTGTACCAAGACAATTCTATGTATCTAATTACAGCGTTAGTGTAAAAATTGTTCCAGCTGTCCAGAAGGTTTTGCTATTTGATGATATCATAACCAGGGTGTTATTAAATCTCACAGCAGCTGGAGACTTGACTCCAGTCAAGCCCGAATCCTATAGATATCTAGTAGTGATGGATTTCCTGCATATCTTTCAGTGAAAAGGAACCTACGATTTTTAAAGAAGCTATAATGTCAGCAGAATTTTTAAAATAAATCTATATCATGGGCTGAAACTATTTTTAAATTTGTATGAAGGTAAAAGATGTTGATAACATTTATTTTGAAGTCTAAAAACTTTTCAGGTAGTAAAACAAATTCACACAATAAATTCATGTATTTCTTCCAATTAATGTTTCCAAACATTGGTAGAAATAATGTGGAAAACATAGTATCAGAATACTACTAAGAAGAGATAAACTACTTCGTCAACTTTATTCTGAAAACCATTCATTTGGTTATGAATGCAGAATGTATCCTTTCAATAAAATAAAAAGATAGCACACAAAGAAGATTTTAATCTTAATTTGAATTTAGAACTACATGTAAGACCTGACAGCATTGCAGATATTTCTGTATATTTTATATTCAGGTCAAATCAAAGTATAGTCCTGCTGGATGAAGAAACATTATGCAAGTGGCCATCCACTCTAATTTCCATCATCTTTTTTATCATCTCATGAGACTTGGTGGGTTTTTAAATGCTGGTGCCAATAATGATGTTTTAAAAAAAAAAAATACAACCTTTTTAAAGAAACCAACAACTCCTGCAAAGTAGCTTGAATGCAACAGCACTGTAGGAAGCCATAGTGCCCAGCAAAAAACACATCTCCAAAGTATTAATCTAGTGCAAAACAGAACAACTGATCTTGTCTAACTTCATTTTTAAACCTCAATGAAGAGATTCAGATCCTCAGGTTTTCTTTAAGAAATGGAAGACAGGTGGTTGCCTCCAGAAGTTACAACAAAGCTGTTTAAATAAGGCATTAGTTAGGTACCTGATTTAAATACCTGTGTGTACTGAACTGCCTCTTACTTCTTCCCATTGCTGTCACAGGGAATGGGGAAGCCTACCCGTATAACTTATGCAGCTAAGTTCTTAAAGAAGTGATGTGACTGCCTTCCTCAGCTTCATATCAGATGGTGGGTGCCTACACCCACCCATCAGATGGTGAATCAAATGGTGGGTGCCTACAAATGAGATCTAAAAAACTTGCCAGCCTGAACGCCTGCAGCTGAAGCTACCTGAGATAGCTGATGTCAGCTTTGTTACTTCCACACCAGAGTAAGATCCTTAACCCGTTTTCTGATGTCCAATGCATGGCAGCAAAAGATCACATGTGCTAAAGAAATGCAGAAGTGACATGCATGATAAAATGCTCTCATTTTATCTAAGAAGTAGACAACATACTTGACCTATTCATTAACTTGAATTAATGTATTATATAGTCCCCATACATCTATGCTGATATATACTCATTTCTAGTGTTATGTCCCTGGTTTTGCTTTCAGCATAATAACAATTTTTTACAGGAAGTTTTACTTTTCTTACCCTGTTCCCAGACTCCTATCCGTAGATCCTCTCTCTATATCCACAGAAACAGAGGGAAACTTGGAGTAAAAATAGTTAGAGGACAGAAAAATAAAGATAGGGAGGGATGGGAAAGCTGGTTTAGCCAAATTTAGACCCTATCAAAACCCCTTGGGTTCTGTATTGCAAAACAGACCTGGAAACTTTTGAGTACTGGTCTGGTCTGCTGTTTGCCTTTTTTTTTTTTTTTTTAAATATTCCTCTGGTAACCTTAGAAACAGAGCAAGGCTTGTTTTCACTGCTTCCTAGAACAAGTTAACATTAAGAAAGAATACATACTCGAAGCTGGAAAATGGAGGCAAGTAAAATAGTTTCCTGGTTTGGAAAACTCAGAGGTCCTAACTGGTCTTTTTTGTGCTGAGATAAATTTCAATCCTTAAAAGACTTTTATTTGAGAAGTAGCCATTATTCTGCAGTCCAACTGTGAACTGAAGACAGAGAATATACATGTTCAGGAGCAGACCCTGAAAGTAGTCCTTATTCAAACAGATAGCTTCATCTATTTCACAGGGGAAAGGTTGATCAATGTTTTACAAGAATAAGCCTTTTTTATTCTCTTTCTACACACACTTTGGAGGAGCAATTTGTCAAACAACAATGCTACAAAAATATATTCCTTTAGTGAAAAATATCACAGAATAACAAATTATGTTCTATTATGACTACCTTCCTTTCCTGATAGCTTAAATTCAAGACAAAGGGATTTCAAACAGAAAGAAGAATTTTGAAATGTTAGTTAGCTGGACATCCCAGGAAAAAGAATATATGTCTGGAAGAAATTTTTAAACTTAGTCTGGATTCCAGGATAACGTGAAATGATAGCCCCCCCAGGTGAATCCTGATCAGGAATCATAAACATAACAGGTTGGCTTTTCCAACTGTGCTCCCGTTGGAAAGCAATTGACTGCGGCATCAGAAGACCTTTCCACTGTCCAGCTGGAGACCATGTGCTGGCACACACCTCCCTGGAACGGCACAGTTTGGCTCTTTGCAAGGACACTGATTTGTGCATGACCGCACAGTTGTAAAGAAATTCATCTAAATTGCCTGTAGAAATTTTGGCATTATAGCCTTTCTGCTGGTAATGATTTCCTGGCTAAATTGATCACTTAGAAGTTATCCATCAATTAATGTAATGAAACCTGGCTAAGCTGCATAAATTCTGCTGCGATCTGTCCTTTTCTCTTTTCTGATATACACTACACTGGAATTTTGCTGAACTAGTCCAAGACTGTGCACTGTACACCTATTTTTTCACAAGGTAGCAGATATCTTGCCATTATTATTCTGTGAAGTAGAATCCTGCTTCTGAGAGGAAACTGAGTAGCTCCTTCCCCTTCATTGAGAAACTAACCCTGCCTCTTCAAAAGAATTCCTGCTACTTAATAGAGAACATTTTAAGATCTTTTAGTTAGAATGGAGTCTACCATGCTGAAATATGCACAGGTTTTCCAGATGTGATGGATAAGGATATTTAGATATCTAAGTAGATGCACATATGAATATATGCAGATAGAAAAAAGCCAATCTCTTCCCCAGAGGAGGGACAGCATGCTTGCCACAGCCTTCCTTTATGTCTTTCTGAAGAACATATCTCTAATACAGATGTTCACATCCTGTACTAGAGCCAGCAAATGTCCAGTCAACTTGGGATGTGAGAAAGGGAGCTTCTCTGTACCGATCTGGCCATGCAGACTTACCCTGTAAATGTGATTCACAAAAGCTGACTTGAAAACCAATAATAATCTTTGATTTCTTATAAAAACGGGGCGATCTTTGGAAAAGAGGTGTTATTGTTTGGAGTTGAAAGAATGATTTCAACTTCATAGAATCATAGAATTGTTTCTATGATTATCAAGTCCAGCTGTTAACCTAACACTACCAAGTCCACCACTAAACCATGTCCCTAAGCACCACACCTACCCGTCTTTTAGATACCTCCAGGAATACTGTCTCAACCACTTCCCTGGGCAGCCTGTTCCAATGCTTCACAACCCTTTTGGTGAAGAAATGTTTCCTAATATCTAATCTAAACCTCCTCTGATGCAACTTGAGGCCATTTCCTCTTCTCCTATTGCTCGTTACTTGGGAGAAGAGACTGACCTCCACCTCGCTCCAGCCTCCTTTCAGGTAGTTGTAGAGAGTGATAAGGTCTCCTCTGAGCCTCCTTTTCTCCAAACTAAACAATCCCAGTTCCCTCAGCTGCTTCTCACAGGACTTGTGCTCTAGACCCTTCATCAGATTTGTTGCCCTTCTCTGGACATGCTCCAGCACCTCAATGTCTTGTAGTGAGGGGCCCAAAACTGAACAAAGTATTGGAAGTGCAGCCTTACCAGTAATATATGAAAATAATCAAAATGACTTCACAGCTAATTCACCTAGATTCACCAGTAGTTAGTATGGCTGGTCAGTGTTCTCTCATAAAAACTGAGGAGGTGAATTATTTCTCTTTTATTTCTCTAGCTTAGTGGTTAGTACACTTGTTTTCACTGTGAAACTGAGGTCATTTTCAGTTTCTCATGAATCTGAACGAGCATCTCTAGGGTAAATGTTCTAGCAATTCGGCAAGAGAGTATTTTGTCTCAGAACTGTGGCTAAAAGAGTATTATGTCATACATGGGCTGCAGAAATAAGTGCATTTCATGTCAAAAAAAACCAGTTACATCAGACTTTCTCCCATTTCACTAAAAAGTGAGAAGTTATGGCTTATTAGGGAATTCAAGAAAAAAAAAAAATAGAGTAGATGGCAGATTCAAGGACTTCTAAGGCTGGAAAGGATCATTATACCAAGATCGCTGTACAACATTACCCTGTACTAGAGTCAGTTCTCTCTTTGATTAAAGGCAATAGCAGGGAAGCATCCAACCTTGATTTTTATTTTTACATGAAGATATGAATGGACCGGTATTTCCTTTGCTATTTTGTGAAAATAGTTAATTTCCTTTCTGGTAAAGAAAGAAAGAAGAAATCTTCTGTCCTTTCCATGTTAATTTTATTGTAATATATTCCCCTGTGTCTGACTATAAAAATAGCTTGACCATTGTTAGCTCTCATTTCTTCACTAGAAGTATAATTAGTTCCCTGTTTTAAATCTTTTTGCTAGCTTGTTAATCCCACATTTCTATCTGTTCATACTAATACCTCTTCAGTGGTTAAATATGATTGATTTGAAATAAACAATTACTCTGTAGAAAAAAAAAAAAAAAAAAAAAAAAAGTGAAGTTAGAGCTCAGTTGCTCAGTACACTGGCAGTTTCAATTGCAGCCATGAGCTGACGCATATATAAACAGTTTTGATTATTTTCACTACACTTATCTGAATTTGCCAAACTATTTGAGCAGATGTGCTTGGCTGCCATCCTCAAATCTCTGCCTTTTTTGACTTCTATACCTATACATGTATATCTATATCTATGTCCTTACATATAATATTATTGATAGTATATATTACTGAAATTGCATGTTATATGTATCTTTAAATATAAGATGCTCATATGATACTACATTAGCAAATATGTGCTATAGTTAACTTAGAATCTATTTAACAAAACTCATCAAAAGGAGTTTATCAAAACTCCTGGTCTCAGATATATATGAGGCCCATAGGCATGCACATTATCATCACATTCCTTTTTGCTTAGGAGTCTATTTCTGAACATGTCCACTACTAAATCTAATGTTCTTGAACACTGGACACGTGCCAAATCTTGTCAACACACAAACTAGTACCTACTGAGCTGACTGGGGACGTGTTGTGAAGTGCATTTTCCCAATCGGCAACGGTTCCCTCCTCCCTAGACTCCCCACCCCCTAGCTCAGTAATCAGAGTACCCACCCTTGAGGTAGGCAACAGGAGTCAAATGTTCATGGCTGGCCAAGATGTGGAAGCTCTAACCATGAAGCAATACCGCTTTTGGTGATCGGGTGCTCTCAGTTTTTTTCTAGAATGTAATTACTTTGTATGAGAGATGTGTTCTGGTCACCCTTGCTGTTACATGGGATCCACATAAACCCCTGGTCCAGTTTCATGGGCCACATCCTCCAACAACAAACAGACATTTGTTTCTTTAATGGTCAAGGGAGGTATTTTCTCTTGTAGCAGCAGCTATGAATCTGATTTCAGATTTCCTTCATTCTAGCACAAATTACCTTGCTGATGTGATGTACTGTTTATGTCTTAAGTTCTCTTTGCTATAGCATTCAGCAACTATTTGCAATCTAATGCCTTTAATTGCTTCATAAGACAGACAGGCAACAAGTCCTTCAGCTTCAGTGGGGGAAACTGAGGCAGAAGCACTCGAGGCGAGTTTTTGGCTTTTACAGAGGAAGTCTGTAGTAGCAGAAAAAACTGATCTCTCGTTTCAATGGGAGATGGTTCTGCTCTAGGATAGTGTCATGGTTTAACCCCAAA
>KL286190.1:8780-35105 GCA_000699545.1 Podiceps cristatus | reverse complement strand
GGCGGCGCCGAAACCTCGTTGTCTCACGTCTCTGCCCTGCCTGGAGCATCGGGTGTGCGTTTTACAGTTTTTCCCGACTCCACTCCCTGCATGTGCCTTTGTCATAGAGTCACAAAATAGTTTAGGTTGGAAAAGACCTTTAAGATAATGGAGTCCAACCATTACCCTATCACTGCCAAGCCCACCACTAAACCATGTCCCTAGGTGCCCTGTCTACATGTCTTCTAAATACCTCCAAAGATGGTGACTCAACCACTTCCCTGGGCAGCCTGTTCCAGTGCTTGATAACCTTCTGGTGAAGAAATGTTTCCTAAGACCCAATCTAAACCTCCCGCCGTGCAACGTGAGGCCATTTCCTCTTGTCCTATCACCTATTACTTGAGAACAGGGACTGACACCCACCTGGCTACAACCTCCCTTCAGGTAGCTGTGGAGAGCGATAAGGTCTCCCCTCAGCCTCCTTTTCTTCAGGCTAAACAACCCCAGCTCCCTCAGCTGCTCCTGAAGAGTTGCCCTCATGCATTGATTTACACTGTTCTACAAAAGCAGATATGTGTGTTGCTACATATTTGACCCTCTTTACAGCCTGGTAATTTTAATACCTGGTGTTGATACCTGGGTCATGCTGTTCCATGATAAAGGAGCTATGTCCTTTAACAGCCAGCTTTCCCTTGTGGATTTTGTTAAATACCTGTCAGTGCTTTTGCCCATCTACACTCACCATACCCACCAGTGGGATTAAATTTACTTTCCACATGTGGAGGTGGAAGCTAAAGGAGTATCTAAGTGATCTTTCTTTCCTCAAAAATGAACTGAGTGCTGGGGAGAGGGGTGTTTCTCTTCCCTCTGTACCAAAGAAGTTGCATGCCTGAGGGGGTCTAGCTTCACAGCCAAGTTGCCTGGGCAGTGAGTAGCTGGTAACTTTGGTACTTAGCTAAAAGAGATGCATCACTTTGTTGAAGGCTCTGAGGTACAGAAATAGTCAAGCAAGTCAAGGTCTTTTCCAGGAGCAAGATCAGAGGTGAAGTTCAAAGTTCTTCTAACTCCCTGATGAAAAAGTGAAAACCATGTGCAGTATTTCAATATATATTCACTGAAACCTTCTTGTCATAGTATTCTCTCTTTGGTTTTAATAGGCATAACAGACATTGTCAGCTCCAAAAAAGACACTTATGTCAATTTTATTGCGCTGGGGTGTTATTTATATCGTCTAAGTTCAGACTGATGTAAAGAATGTGAACCTTTTTCTTTAAGGATTTTTTCATTTTGGTTTTTGTTTATTAATGCTGACAGTTTTGGTCTATGTGTTTTTCCTTAAGTGAATAATTAAAGTTTTTGAGGACAATGTGGAGCATGTTCCTTAAAATGGCTTAATTACATTTGACATTTCTGAGCCATCTGAAGGAAGTTTCCATTTTACTGAAAAGACACAGCATTTTAAACTTTAGCTTGCAAAGTGGTAAGGAAAAAAAAATCTCCTTTTTAATTTATGAAATGTGTTAGAGGTGTCAGAAAGAAAATATGAAGGCCTACCTGAAAAACATAATGTGGTTCATATCTTGCAGGCTTTTTGTCACAAGAGTTAAACTTAACTGAGACAGATTAGAAACTTGGCTTTCTCCAATATGACTTTCATATGACTAGTAACAGAAATGGTAATATTTCTGCACAGTACGCACCATCGATAGGCAGCTTAGAAATGCCAGCTGTAATTAAAATACTTGGATATAGAAAAACACTTGACTATTAGCATGATAGAGCAAAAATAACTTAAGTAAGTACCGTTGCTATTTATATACTCTTTTGGTGCAGAAATTTCTTTATAAAAATTATCTCAAAACATAATTACTTTGAAAAAATTTTTAGCAATTACCATAACTTAAATACATCTTTTCCTATCACTTCATAGAATTTTCATTTCTACATAAAAGAACTGAAACTATGCCAACTGAACATTCTAGTAATACAGTATTTTATTAATAAATATATTTATTGTTTATTTAAGGCTCACTTTAAACTCCGTTTCCTGCCACTGCAATTTTCAGACCATATTTAATTTTCTGATGAATTACTTTGAAGATGATTAATTTTGCAACTGTTATGTTCATTTTAAGACAAAAAGCTTCAGAATAAAATATTTTATGAAATAGTAGAATATACTTCATGTGAAACTTGAAGTGGGTGACAATGGGCATAGGAATGAATGCTGATTCAGTGGATTCCTCCTTCGGGCAAGAAGTGGGAAGGGACCCCTCTTTGCCTGGCACTGTTGCAACTCCTTCCCACCAGGGAGTAGGAGGAGGGGTGGTTTGTCTGTGCAGGTACCATCCACCTGCTACTTCTGATCTCAAATTGAGACTCGTCTCCCTATAGCCAGAACCCCCTAGAAATAACCTGAGCTCAGTTTCTCTCAGTGTTTGGGTAGAATTTATACATCTGCGAAAGAGATTTTAAATGCATCAAACAGGATGTTAACATTTTACACTTTAACTCTCTGCAGGATCTTGGGCCTGTTTCAGTTGCGTAAGTTAATAGTAAAGCTGTTGAATTTAACTCCATCAGATTTTAAAGTTGCCCAGTGAACCCTCAAGTAAATAGCTACTTTAGATGGCAAATGTACTCTTGAATTCCATGAGTCTTTAGGCAGCTGAGAAGTTTGAACCAAACCCAGAGATGGGAATGAATTACCCTAAACTTCCATGTATCTGATAGTCATGCAAACCTATTTTTCTTCATCTGTGTTGCTCTGCAAAAGGAACTGTTGCTCACATCTTGTATTATGCCTGTAAGAAGTTCAAGACAATGAGGAATCAGACCCTTTATATTTCTAGTGCATTGACCTGCTTAAAAAAATTAATTGGGGGAATTAATTCAGGAATCTCACTTATTTTTCTCAAAAATGAGTGAAACAGCTTTCCTCACTGTTTCTTAAGTACAGGTTCAAATTGAAGGGATGGAATAATACATTTATTGACTTTAAAATGTAGTTCAAGCACTTCACTTGTCCTTTATTAGTTTTGTCACTCTTTCTGTGGGGCTTAATGACCTAATGACCTCTTGATACTTTTTTTTTTTTTTTTTTTTTTTTTCTGTGAAAAGCTGCTTTTTTTACCTGATCACATGCACTTTTAAAATAGAGGGTGAGAACTGTAAGATCATTTTTGCTAGACATTGCCCTAGGAAGTGCCATTTAAATTCCAGGTGATTGGGAGGAGAGCAAATGAATTCAAGTAGGAAACCTGAAAAAAGGCTTGGAAAAAATTTAAAAGGCATTGTGGAAAGTGATGGAAAAAGTGTTTAAGAGTTGGGATTCATATGCATACAGAAACATTTACTGACTATGCAAATGAAACGTGTATACACATGAAAGATCATTTAAACTGACTTTCTCAAAATCTAGCATGCATTGTCATTGATGATACCAAACAAGTAATTACAGAAGTTTTAGATTATCTTCCTTCAGTAACCATATTGCTTCCACTTTTTAAAGAAACAGTTCAAGAGCTCCATCTTTGGGTTTAACTTATTATTGTAAAAAAAAATATTACTTCCCTTCTGCATTGATGAAGTAGTGCCTAACGTCCCATAAAGTTACATCTATCTGGTTATACCTTGGCAGTTTGCAATGCTTAACTTTTCTAGGTGCATTTGTTCAGTTGCCTCCTCATAAACCTTGAATACTTTCCATATAAGATTGTTGTTTTCAATTTTTCTCTCATTAATTTGGTTTTGGTGGATTATGTTTTTCTTTTCCAATTATAACACATAAATCAACTTGGCAGTTCATAGAATATTTATGGATCATGTGGGCACATAATAGTGGCAGAAGGAATTTTAAAATGGGCTGTTTTTCAGGTAGGATTTATAATTTTCTATAAATTACTTTTATTAAAATCAAAGCATGTGCTCATTTTTTGTAAATGGAGAATCTGATCATGTTCTTTTGGGAGCTGAATTTTAGTGAAAAATTAGTTTTGTTTCTGCCAGTGCAGCAGAATTCTAAAAGACTTAACATAAATATTCCAGTGAGAAAATTTGAATCCATTTTGTTTTTCAGTAAAAACTCTGCAATCCTTCTAGGAGGTCTTTGGGGAAAATGAAGTTATTTGGAAAATTCTCAAAGTTGTGGAGGTGGTACACAGTGAAGAAATATTGCAAAGTAAATTAAACTCTTAATCACAGAAATCCATTATATTTGAGACTACTGTTATTATTATCTTCTCTCAGTGTTTTCTCAAGCAAGATGTTATTTCTCCCTACTTTCTAAGTATTTTCAGTGGCATACTCTGCTTACATTCTGAAATGACAAGTACGGGCAGTTCTTTTAGCTTACCTTGATTATCTTGCCCTGGTAGCTGAAGAATCTGTCTTGCTTCTGTTTTCCATAACAACACTGCAGAGAAGTACAATTACCATTTGCATAATAGATGAGGTGAATTGATAATTTCCCATTCTCACTTAAATCAAGACAAATCAAAACAAAGCTGGGACTCGACCCCACTCTCATTGCCACCAACAAATGCCTTAACCTACAACCAGTTTACCAGTGTATTTATTGTTATTTTCAGTTTTTGATTATAAGTTAGCAACAAGCACCGATCTGGCTCATTATTTAGCCTGTCTTCATAAAATAATTGCTACTGATGATATGTTCAGTATTTTCTTGCTGGTTTTTGTATTCAAGGCTTTCTGTTCCTTCGTAATTTACTTTCTTTCCCAGATTCCCCTGAAAGAATTAAAAATCACAAGCATACCTTAACTCCCAGTAGCCCAAGTTCTTCCCAAGCAGGAGGTGGCGACAAAGAACACAAAATGCTGAGAGGTCTAATAGCCATTATCTTTTTGCTGGTTTCAGGTCTGTATCTCTGGAAACTCTGTAAAAACACACTCAGATCTGACTTGTGCTAGAATGCCCACCCGAAAGTTATTTCAGTTTTCTTTCAGAAGTCTTGTATGTCTTGCAAGGCATTGCAAATTTTATGAACGTGTTTTTAATTTCCATTTAAAATAGAAGAAATGCAAATTGAAATAGCCATAAAATACCTTGTATTTCTTTTCATGGGGAAATTAGGAAAATCACAATTATGACAGAACCCAAGCTCATTACCTCATTAACGGTCAGTATACGCATGAGTATTTTAATCTATATTGTCAATATACTGCGGGTATTGTAACCATACAGCTAAATTTTATCCTCATTTTGGACAGTCCTAATTTAAAATGACACAGTTCTCTTGTAAAACATAAATAAATTTAAAACTAAATCTAAACTTATGTGCTGTTTATAATAAGGATGATTTTTATATATCAGGTCTTTGTTACTGTTTTTCATTGCCTTAATGAGAGTCATGCGTTGTATGAGACATTAGGCAGGTATTCATATCCATTGATAAACAAGTCTATTAAAGGATGTATATCAAACTAAAGTATGCTGTATGCTTTTTCAGATAAATAGTTGTATTAATGTTGTTGTTTTCTCTTTTAACAGTTCTGTCCTCAAAGAGATTTTTAAGAAGTGCAGGGCCAAGACACAATGGCTTAAAAATAGTGGGATCTGTCGTATTTCCAGGTATTTTTTTTTAAACATAATGTAACAAATTTTAGTGAAAATATTGTTTTTACCAAGAAGGGCCCTTCTTTATCATATCCCTTATTGTTGAACTAGTTTAAATGGTTTAATTAATTACAATTCTGTACTGACTTACGTATACTTAACAGGGATATTGCACAAACAATTGCATTGTTATTGCAATTTATTTTTCATAGTTTTTTTTTAATTCTTACTCACAATTTTTATGAAACCAAGATAATTATTTTCTATAATTGTTATAAAAATAACAACGTTCTGTGTACTTTTCCACCTGGCTATAGAACTCCTGCTCCAAAATGCTGCTTTCTTGCACTGTAGGTATTTCGTATTCATCTTGTTGTGTACACAGAACCTGAGACTTGAAATTTATGTTATAGTCTACAACAAAAATTAAGAAAAGAATGAATTGCTTTTTAAGTGAAATCCATCTAACTCTAGAATAGAATACTATATTTTCTCTCTCATTAAACAAAACAATTATTGGAAAATCTGAAAATTAAATTAAAAACCAGGCTGTTCCTCATTGCCATGTTGCTTTTATTCTAAATGCACATTGCTGGCTTGATTTTGGTAATACTCTTCCCCATAGTTTTATTCATGTGTTTTCCAGTTATAGCTTTACTAGTAGCATATCTAGAAATGATATTTCTGTTGTTTGGACGAATGCTGAAAGACAACATCTAAAGGAAACATTTTTATAATGGAGACAATATGTACAAATAAGAAAAAATAGCAAAGAACTTTTATTTAAAAGAGTAAGACTTTATTTTGAAAGAAGAAGAATAAGGTCATACCTGATAGATATTTTTTCAGCCATTATATTCTATCAGATGCCCTTCTGTTATATTATTCCTATGATGCATGTTTACAAAACTGTCATGGAAATTTACAGTGGTGGGACAGAATTTACCACCTTGGCAGGTTATGATAATATCGACACCATAATTTTGTTACTTTTTCTTATGGATATGTAATTTTTTATAATATTGCTACAAGACAGAACAAAGTGACCTCGAATAAATAAAAGACAAAATGTGAAGTGGGAGAGGTGTGCGATGTATACAATTTTGCCCCAACAGACTATTACTAAAGCTAATCAGTTAGTAAACTTTGAGAAAAAGTATTAAGGATTTGCAATTGAAAAAAAAAAAAAAAAAACCTAATCATACTGGCAGTTGCATTCATGTAGAATTTGTATTAATGTTCATTCTTTAGGGTTAAAAACTGAAACACTATCTGTAAATGACTTTTTTTTCCATGATATACTATTGTACAATTGAAAATATATCTACTTTGCTGTTTTCTGCAATATAAGATACTGTAAAAAACTGATGATTAGCTGGGATGGACATACTTCCTGATCTTAAGACTTTCAAAAATTCTTAAGGTTTTCTTATGTATTACTATCAAAATTCTGAAGTTATTCTTATGTATTCAATGTTATATCTAAGTCTTTATTCTGTTTATAGAACTTTATACTGTAATATGAATGTAAGTGGCTTTTCATTTTTTAATGAAAGTGAACAAACATACTTGGAGAGAAAACTGTGGTGGCATTTACACCAGTTGCCACAATGGAAGAGTGAAAACTGTTTTTCTGAGCATTAATCCTTTCCTGCAACAAATACTTAAACAGTTTTCCACTTGCAGGGAATCTGAAATAGTCAATGGTAAGATAACATTGTGGTAATTTGATTTTTTGATTCAGTTTTAATTATTAGTCAGATTCTCCAAATCACAAATGTAGTAGCTGTAATGCTTTATACTAATTGTAGTTTTTCAGTGGCATTAGGGTAGGCTGATACAAACCATGGTATGTTCAAGTTTAGACCTCACTGGGGCATAAATACCTAGCATCCCATGCTTCTGAAGAGGACAAATGCTTTGCAGAATGTCAGTGGGAAGGGGAATGAAATTGAACATACTGAAAACCTGCATATTATGGAAGTGATTATGACTATACCAGTTGTAGTTTTTAGAAACAACGAAAGATCTAGAAGCACCTGTATGCAACAAATCGCATTAAAGACATGCACATCTGCTTTACAGTGGGAAAAGACTAAGTAAATCCTTACCTTACTCAGTTTGCTTCCTATCTCATTATGACTGAATTAAACAATAGGTAGCTCAGCATTTAGTGAGCTACAACACTAAACCCTTTTTAAGCAAATACATTGTGCATTGGTAAAAGGCAATTGCTAATAAAATGGAAATAGCAAGCTTCCAAGTCAGTATTCTGCAACGTCACTCTTCCGTGTGTGTGTGTTGGAGACCAATTGAGGCAGAATGCTGCAGAAGGCTGTGCTTGTGAGAACCTAAGTGACATACTCCATTCAGGAGGTTACAGTGCACTGTGCTGCTTGTTTATGCAATCAGATAAGCCTAGAACTAGCAAGTATTCTGTTAATTTTATTTTCCAGAGAACACAAAACTACTCTCTATTTTGTATTTAATTTTGATGGTAGAGATAACAGAACCAGTCCAAAAAATAGAATTCCATTCAAGATCATTGTTGAACCCCTGTCTTGAAATTTATATAGCTCACTGTTAAGATACCATTGATAAATACTTGATGCTAATGATAATTTTTGTTTTCAGTTAAAGTTTATGTCAAGCTGAATCACAACAGTCCACGTATTTTATGTCTTACAAATCAGCTGCGAAACTTAGAACTGATTGATCCAGTATTTCAGTGGAACGGACCAGGTGGTGGTCTTTCTTCAGGTAAGAATTTATTTTCTTACATGTCCCCCTGCACCCTGTCCCCTTCCCCACGCTCCCCCCTCAAAGGGTCATAAAGGTGGAAACGTAAATGGAGAAGTAACTAAGGATACTTTGTGAGTGTTTATATCACATAAATTCACTTTTTAGAAAGAAGGGGCCGATATAACCAAACTAAAACACATTTTCAGATCTTTATAAAGAATGGTGCCATCTCTAGAGAGTACTGGGTGGAACGGGATGTGTTGCATGCAACAGAGGCTTAGGATGACATTTTTTTCTGCACTGACAGACAGCTGGGAGTGTTCTGCAAGGACAGAATAGGATGATGGGCGGTGTGATCGGTGTGATCGAGCCTAACTGCCTGCTCAAGGACAGACTACTTTCAGACATGAAGTTGCTCAGGGCCTTGGCCCTGTGAGGTTGGGTAATCTTTACCCTTGGAGATTTTCCGTCATTTCTGTTGTCCTGGTTCCATCTGGGATAGGTTTAATTTTCACCAGGAGCTGCCCAGGGGGTTATTCTATACCATGTGACTAGTCGGCTGGGCATTGGGATCCAAGTGGTGAGCAACCCCGCTCTGAAACCTGTGTGTGAAGCACCCTGTGTTACTGTTATTGTTGGGGTTTGTTTGTTTGTTTGTTTACTTACCATTTGCTGCCCTGTTAAACTGCTGTTGTCCCAATCCATGAGAGTTTTGCCTCTTTTTGGGATTCTTTACCCTACCCAGCTGGATGGGGGGAGTGAGGGAGTGACTGTGTGGTGCCTGGCCTCTGTCTGGGGCTAAACCACCACATCTGTGCAACCTGTTCCTTTTTTTTTTTTTTTTTTTTTTCTCTCCTTATTTTCAATCATAATTTCCCTTTTTCAACTTTTCATTGTTGCTGCTTGCCCTTTTGTGAGGCACCTCTTAAAAAGTATGGGCTCTTCTTCCCTGTATCTCCCTTTAGGTAGTGAAGGACTGCAATTCCATCCTTGGACTTCTCTAAGGTAAAAATCCCAGTTTCCTCTGCCTATTGTCCTATGCTCTAACTCCCTAATCATCTCAGAAAGCCGCCTTGTTGACTTGCTCCAGTTGGTTAGTGTCTATCTTGTACTGAGGAGTCCAAACTGGACACAGTGTTCCAGAGTGCCCATATGAGTGCTGATAGGGAGAGAATAATCACTTCTTTTGACCTGTGGGATATACTGTTGGTAATGCAGCCCAGCAGGCAGTTAGCCTTCATTGCTGCAAAAGTGTGATTCATGTTCAGTTTAAAATCCACCAGGACTCCCAGGTACTTTTTTCAGGGCTGCTCCCAAGTCATCTGGTCCCCATCTGTATGTTACTACTCTTATTCTGTCTCAGGTGTAGGACTTTCCATTTATCACTGTTGAACTTGTAGAGGTTTGTGGTAGACTGGTGTAGATACTTGGTGTACAGACACCTCTAGTTGTATGAGGTCCCACTGAATGGCAGCAATGTCCTGCAGTGTATCAGACCCCTGCCAATTTGATGTCTTTTGCATACTGGCTAAGAAGGCTTTCAGTCCTGTGGTGTAGGCCACTGGTAAAGATGTTAAGCAGTACTGGTGCTTTTATCAGCTCTGAGGAAAGCTCTTCATAACTGCCTGCTAGGTAGACCAATCTTCAAAATGATGATGCAGGCAGTTTTTCATCCATCTTGTGTTCCGCTCATCTAGTCCCTATGTCCACAGTTGGGCAACAAGGATGTGATGGAGAACCATACTGAAATCCTTGCTAAAGGCTTTCAGTGTATAAGACGTCTACTGCTTTCCCCTCATCCTCAGCAGCAGTCATTTAATTCCAGAAGACACTTGGGCTGATCAAACATGATTTGCCAATGGCAAATTGATGCTGCCTGTTCTCAATCACTGTCTTGGCATTCATGCGTCTGGAAATGGCTTCCAGCGTTTCTATCATCTTTGCAGGGCCTGAGGTGAGGATGGATGACTTGTGATTCCCTGGATCTTCTTCCTTACCTGTTTTTACAATGGATGTATTTTTCTGGCCTTTGGATCTCATCACCATCAAAATAGACAACTGTCATTAATCAGTCAACTCCCTCAGCATCCTCAGATATATCTTATTCTGGTCTATAACCTTGTATATGTCCAGCTCACTTAAGTAAGTCCCTAACACCACATTTTTCTCTCCCTGTAGCGTCTCCTGTGAACTCTGGTAGAGCCTGGGGCAGGGCTGAAAAGCAGCCCTTGCTAGGAATGAGTGAAGCAAAAGTGGCATTGGCATGTTTTCCATGTTATTTGTCATGACATCATTCAGTCCCATTCAGACTGGGGCAAGCATTTTTATTGTTTTTCCTCAATTGCCTGTGTTTCTGACTTAGAGAAAGTATAAACAAACAAAAAGCTATTTAAAGTTTCTAGCTCATGAAATGTTTGCTGTGTGAAAGAACTTGACCATTTGGCCTCCTTTTAGAACAGACCTAATCCTCTCTAAGTGGTAAAAATCATCTGGGTTTTTTAGTGTGACTAGTTAGTCATCTAATATCTATCATAGCAAATCTCCATAACAGCAGGAAATTAGGATTCATAAACCTTGCTGATACCCTATTTCATACTTTTTCAATGTGGTTGTAGGAAAGAAAATCCTTTCAGTGGAAATGCAGAATTGTGGGTTGAGTTTTAGGAAAGACTGACAAAATACTGCTTCTTGGAATGCTTCAAAATAAATGCAATTATTTAAGCATAAAATCTGTAGGAAGAGAGCCTATCTTTCATTGTACTATCTGTCATAGTCTAGAAAAATCAGATTCTGTTTCAGGCACACCAGCCCTTGATGTACACCCTAAGAAGGTATTTTGTACCCCAAAAGTCCATTTAGCTGTATACATCAAACATCATGACTACAGTAAAAGCTCACAAAGAGCAGTGAACACTCTTTTTTCTGTAGCCATTAAAAAACAGTTGTTTTTTGAACAAGCAGCTTTGTTCACAGATAGTTCTAGTTCATCTATGTGCAGTTGAAAGAGTAATGAAAAATTAAACACTGCACAAAATGTACTTTAAAATCATTACAAATTTAAAATTAGCAAGTCATTTTTCTTCACTTAGCATAGTGACTCTTTTGTACTAAGATCTGGAAATTGTACTTTGACATTTTTAAACAGCTGTTGGGCTGGTTGAGAATAAGAGTTTTTCAAAATATACATATACAAGTGGAAGAAAAAAACTTTTTAAAAGAATTGATTCTTATATTCTGGATCTTAAAGTTTTACTGCACAGACCAGCATTTTTGACGGTGTTCTGAACAGCTAAATAGAACAAAAAAGAGAAAGCATTTTGATCTTTATTTCTGAATGCAGACATTGGAATAGGCCTGTTCTAGTTTGGTGAAAATGAATCTAGGAATTTGGATTTACAGGAAATCTACTGCTTTCCATACACATTGCCACCTAATATATGCATAGAAGGAATACTGGTGTCTGAAGATCGTGACTATCCTTTCACAGGACTGTGTGTATTATAGTTCTGTAAAACAAAGCAGTAACAAATTAATTACTGCATTCAGCCTCTCAACTACAAGCCAGACCCCAGGTATTCTAAAACCTACTATTGGTATATCAAACAGTTTGGTGGAGAAGGAAGGAAAGAGAATCAAAAGAATAAGAAGCCACTTTTAGTAGATTTGTATATGTGTATACTCATGCTATCCTTATAACTGATGTATGACTTACACATGTTTCCTAAAGAGTCTGTCAAGAGTCCTGTCTGGACTATAAAACAGATGTTTTATAGAAATATTAGAGAAATATTAGACCTAAGAAATGTTTCATTCCTAAGAACCCTTTCAGGTGAACTCAGTTTATTATATACCATTTTAGGTTTTGTTTCTGTCCATGTATAATTCATCACTGAATGTACGTATTTGGACATCTTTAGATAATGCATATTTAAATTTGAACATGCTCACTAGTTCAATCTGAAGATTAGAATTTATGATCTGGATTGATAGATGTTTCTAAATATCTGAAAAATCTGTTTCTGAAAAGTCTATTGGCCTGATTCTGCTGTAATTTACTTTTGTTCTTATAATTTCAAAATACAGAAGTGAGTAAGAGATGGGGTGGGAGGATGGGGAGTAACTATTTTTTTTTCACTGAAAGAACTAGAAGGAGAATCAATCTGTTGCTTTCAAGTTTAGTAAATAGGGAAACTAAAATACAGGAACACAGTTTTAAAGATAATTATGCAAGGGTGTGGAAAGTTATGGGATGTAGTCTCTGTAACATAATTCTCACTGGAATAGCTCTGTTTTGCATCCTTCTAACTCCTGAGGATCCTGGAAAATGGTCTAGCTTCCTCTCTTAGCATGAATTAAAAATGTTCTGTTCTGTTCTGGTTTAAATTATGCCAGTTTTCATGGACTCCAGGGAACCGCTCAACTCGATCACACTGGGTTTTTTTGTCCATCATGCATGTGAAATGCTTCCTGTGTAATAGAGGCATATTAAATCATATAATGTAATTCACATCACAAAGTGTGATGTGAAATCCTGCTCACCTGCCTTACTGAACCTACTGCAGAGGAATAACATGGAGAAATATTAGACCTAAGAAAGGGGTGGATAGATTAATCACTTTAAAAATATCATTTTAAAGCTAACAGTCTGTTTTGTGAACCCAAATTCATCTGAGTAGGCAGTATTCATCAAGGTAATCCCATAGAGCAAGGTAGTTTAAGTGTCATTTCTTTTATAACACTAGGACAAAAAAAAACCCAAACCAAACATGACATGCTCTTGATTTCATGATCCAAAAGGAGATTCTTTACACACAGACGTACCATTAAAATAATTACTGGTTACTGTGTAAACATTCGGAACTTTTCTGGTATATGAAGCATTCATTGTTCAAAGTAGGATAAAATTCTGTAACAAACTCAGTGACTCAATCCATCAGAAGAATACTTTACTTTTCCATGTCTGCTGATGTACATTCAAAAAAAATATTTGTGAGCAAATCTTTTCACAGATCTCTTCACATTTCCAAGCTTTGTCTTTTGCAGACTTGTCGTCTGTGCAGTTCAGTAATGTATCTCATAAGTATAGCAAAGCTGTCTGTGATAGATCTTAGAGGTGCTTCAGCTATCCAGTCAACTAACGGTGTCCTTGCTTTTGGCCCACACAGGCAGTTGCATATGCCAAAGATCAGAACTGTAGTTCTTAAATGTATGCTGTTTTTCTGACATTAATCTGATAGCTATTCCAGCATACAGTAGGAAATGACATCCTAGTTTACAGACTTAGCATCCTGAGTAGTTCATCATTAGATTAAAAACCTATTCATCATCCAAAAAATGAAAGATAGTGTGTCATTAAGGTGAGAGCCTAGGCTGATACCAAAACCATTCTTGTCAAAGATTTTTCACTTTCAGTCTTTAGTAGTACTCTTTTTTACCAGCACTTGATTTTTTTTTTTTTTTTAAACACAGTAATATATATGGCAAAATTAAGTTAATTAAAAGATTAAATGGTTTCTTGAGGAACAAAGTTGCCCTACACCCTCCTGCCAAGTATGTAAAAAGATGCACTTCAGTTAGGCTACATTTTTCCCAGTGTCTTTCTTACAATCACATACCAGGAAAATCAGTGTGCATCCATAATAACATGTTAGTTTGAATAGGAGTGTGGCTTTGCAGTGAATTGCTTGACTGTACCCACTTACCACATTTTGTTTGGATCATGGGCTGGTCTGTGAATGCACAAACTGGATTCCATTTGGGTGAAGCTAATTGGAAGGGCTTGCTTTGAGAATGAATGGGTGCTCAATCTGTAAAACCAGATTAGGACTGGTCTGAAATAAAAGCCCTAAAATGTGTGTAGTACAGATCTCATATCCTTAGCATTGATCTTTTCAGTCTAAAAATACTCTGCTTTTACACCACATTAATTGTCTAAGCTTCCATCATCTATATAAAAGGTCTAAATTATTTAGGATTTGGGGTTTTTTTTGGCATCTGAAAATGGAAACAACATCCATTCTCAAAATATTTTATCAAAGTGAGTATTTTACCTTGAAGTGTATTATAATTGACTCTAATCTGGTGGTTCCAAAGGTTTTCTCTGACAGCTGCCAGCAAGATGGGCTGCATATTACTATTTGAGAAACCCGTATCTACATTGTTACTGCCTAAGGACTTTTCAAGTCAGGAAACGACACAGCAACTGTCACCATGTAACCCACATGCAGGCTACATGGGACAACTGTATGGCTCATTATCAGCCATAGGCTGATCTGATCAGCCAGATGATCCTAAGGTCAGTCAGATCTGACCTTAAGCAGTGCTTTCTTTCTTTTTAAAAACCTAGTTAAAGAACCATGCTCATGGTTTGTCCTTTGAAGTAGGATCCTATTTCCTCTCTGCCTTGAACTAAGGAGTTGTGTTAAGACTTTGGCCACCGTGACAATGCATATCTTTCCATACAAAATGATTATTTTACAATCTTAAACATACATGATTGTCATTTTGGCATATACATATAATTTTTTGGAAGGTCTGTTATACAATATTTGCTTAGTTTGAACTTCCCGTCTTGCCTATTTTAAAGTTTACTACATGTTAATACACCACCAGCAGCTAATTCACGAGGCAATTCCTGAAGAATGAAAGGTTAGTAGTCAGTTGGACTATATAGAGGTGTAAAAAGAGGTTATTTGCCCACTTTGTCCTTTTTTTTCTGGGAGTTTTTTGCTCTTGGAAGTGGTTATTGGAGAGAACAATAGCTGTCTGAGATCAAATAAAAAAAAGGTTTCTAGAACTGCTTTGTCAACCAATACTTAAAAACACAGCAGCAATAAGGCGTATTTGTGTAATGCTGAATGGAGTAACATCCAATCAGCCTCAGATTCTGAGTCCTGTGCCTTCTGCCGAATCCATAATATTATTATTTTGTGCACAGCTTAACAGTAAATAACCATTCGTATGCTTACTTTCTGCATTTTCTCATGATGATCACTAAATTTATTTCATTTTTGTGTTTACTAGAAAATAGTAGTGTGCAAGTATCACCAACCGGAACTTTAATATTGAGACACTTCAACCTGAGTGGAGTTTACACTTGTTCCATTGTTTATAAGCTAACAGCAATGCAACCTGATAAAAATCTTGTAATAAAATATCTTATTTATGGTAAGTTATCAGTCCAGGTAAGTGTGTTGTTGCCTTGAAAATGTTTTAATTTTTAAAATGTGTTACTATTTTTAAGTAAGTAGGTTTATTTAGAATTTAATTTGCAGAGATAAGGATGTTCTGTTTCTCTGGGAAATTGTTTTTAATGTTAGTTACTACCAGGCAGTTCATTTAATGTCATTTACAGAGCCTTAAATGAAGCTCAGTGGTTGAAGGAGAAACTTACAAATACAGTTATTTTTAAAAATGAAACATAAAACATAATGAAATGTAACAAATTGAATAGGTAGTAATCCTTAATAAAGTTAAAATATTATAATTTTAAACTGAATTATTCTTTATGAGATTAATTTTAGCACAGCCATATGGATTTATTTTACACATGTTAATGCACCTTACTTATTACCTGATTGTGTTTTTTAAGTATGTGTCATTTAATGATGTGACATTTGTAGCTTATTCTTTCCTGTTCTGATTACATTTCATTCTGTCAGCAGGTAAAAAATCTTTTAGAAAGTGAAAGATTGTAAAGGCAATGTCATTTATTCATTACTGGTTCTCCTTTTCTTCTTTAAAGAATACTTTATTCTTGTGAGGATGTAGGCAAGAGCTCCTATTGCCTTCAGTGGGAACTATGTCTGATCTTGAATTTAAAATGTGTACCAGTGATCATTTAGAAAAATGGTAGAGCACAACCACCTAAATTAACCTCTGATGTAAATCAATTTTACTTTGGCACTTCATACAGAATAACCATGACTTAGAGCAGCTAGCTTGCCTGGCAGAACTGGAAAGGAAAAAGTTTTCTTTGAAACAGTTTTGATGGAAAAGGTTACAGTTTTCAGTAATGCAGAGTTACATCCTTCAGTAAGGATTCAATCTGAATGTTAGCATACAAAATTCAAGTTTCATACATATATACAAAAGATCTTGAATATGCAGCAGCATGGGAAATGGGGGAGGCAAAAGCAAGGTAGATCTAATAAGCTGTCTTACTTGGGTACCATACTTTGTATGTTCTGCTGCTTCTTTCAGCTGGTGCTGCTTCTGTTCCTTCGTTCGTTCTTCCCCCCTTCCCCTTTCTGTGAGTGTACCCACACCATGACCGCTGTTCTTCATTCTTTTACTCCTGTTTTCTATATAACATTGTGCTCTCTTGATCTTCAGTTTTGGGTAAGTACAGTAGTTATGAAAAAAATGGAAAACATGCTTTTTATGGTACATTGGGTTATTTGCAAAAGATGCCCAAGTGTGTGTTTAGCTTTGCAGTAAAGGTGACAGAGTTGATAAATCCATAAAAGTAAATTTCATACCTATATGGAAGCCTTTTCAGTTACTTCTGTTCACAGAGAATGAATTCTTGTTTATATTATTAGTTGCATTTTCTATTAATCTCTGGGGAGGAGAATTCAGTTTTTAAACCCTTTAAAATACGTTTGTGATAGTAGACTAAAAATAGGTAAGATATTACTATAACTGGCCATAATGTGTGAGATGATGAAATATTGTGTCACATACTAAGGGGTTTTTGTATGCTTAACCTCAGTTTTCATAATCCTGATCCCTCTACTGTTATCTCCTGTTGGTTTAAAAATTAAAAAAAAATATAATAATAACGAGTAAAACTTACCTATGTATATAAATAAGAATGTTAACTTGTAAAAATCTCTTTAAGTGTTTCCAACTGTCCCAGCATACACTGTAATTAAAAATTCTCTGGGGGTGCAAAATAGGTTTTGTTTATCAATTAAGGATTTAAACTGGCATTTTTGTTTTCAAATGCTCAAATTACTTTTCTTCTTTTACTTCATATATGGTCCTCATCATCTTTCGCATTTCTTCCTGCAGCTTATTCTGATCCTAAAAATTACTATGAGTTCACAGCCCGGTATCACGCAGCCCCCTGCAACAGTTCTCATAATATTTCTTTTGAGAAAGCATTGCTTCAGATACTAAGCAAACTTGTTGCTGAACTTTCTTGTGAGGTTACATTAATTAAATCAGAATGCCATCACGTAAAAATGCAGAGAGGAGGTCTACAGAATGAAATTTTCTTTACATTTTCAGGTAAAAATCTGCCTTGCTTTTAAGGAATGGTTAGATGCTATTTATAATTGTTAAGAAGAATGTATGTAAGAGCATCAGCAGTATTTTCTTGAACTTATTGTTTCTAGTTATTTCAGCTCTAAAAAGGCCGTTGTTTTCATAGATTGTATTAGGTTAGTATGTATCAATTTGAAAAGATCCCTTTCTAAACAAAGCATAGCAATTATGCTTCATTTTCCACTTTCCACTTTCCAATTTTAAGTTTTATGAAAATTAAATATAATTGCTTATAAAACTAATGAAACTATTAGTCAGTGGTATTTCTCTAAAAATTGTATTTGTAGTGGATAGCATTGATGTTATCTGAAGAATCGCATTACTGATAGTGTAGTTAGTTAAGGTTAATTCTAAGGTTATTGAAAATACATAAATGAGATATAGCTGGTGTGCAGGCTTTATAAAATATTTGAGCATTAGGAGATATTCTCCAGTTAAAGAGATTTTGGTGGATGTAAACTTCGATACGACCCATTGGTAAACTACACGTTCCTAAGTAGCTTGAAGTCTTAGTACTTTTAGATTTCTAAGTAGTATTCGGTGTTTCAGAATTGCTTCCATGACAGAGGTAGGTAAAGCTTATAATATGAGGAGTTAAATCCACATGTTAACAGATAATTTTATTCTTAATATGGCAATTAACTCTAATGTCAGTTCTGGAGAGAAGTACAGCAGCTTAGTTAACTATTTCCCAGGCCTTCACTGTAACATGTTAGTACTAGGCAGTTGATGAGGAATGTGGACCCATGCAAATGGATTATGGAAACATAATTAGACTTTTTCTTCAGTCCATACTTGAAGTTTTCCTTCTGTTCTGTGTGTTATACGCATTCCTAGGGGTTGAGTGGGTGAGGCTCAGGAACTGATGTGTTTGTGCAGGGGGAGGAGCAGGGAAAATCTTTAAAAGCACTAGATATTGCCCTGATTGATTGCTCTGGAGAGAAGACTTGTGTCCATTGCAGAAGTAGTCAGAAGCTTGAACTGTTAGCACTCCTGGATGGCTGTTGTAAAGCCTGAGTCTTCATAAAACCACAATGGCAGGCAGGTAATTAGAGAGGGAGCGGCTTATTACTTTTGAAAGGATTCAGATATTTATTCATCTGGGAGGAGCCCAGAATGATACATTTCCTTGCCATAAGAATTTACTAATAAATGACAGTGCCCATAAAATATTTCAGTATACTGAAAATTAGACATAGACGTGTAGTATCTGTAAGAGAACCAGCTCCGTGATTTCTTTAAAACATTGCAAGTTAAATGTCTGAAATATGGTAAAAAGTCCTAAGTACTTACTTGCATCAGAACTGACTAGATTCTTAAACCAGTAAATAATAAAAAAAAATGTCAATTTCATTGACTTTCTTCTTATATAAACAGATTGTGTTTTGTTACAGTTGCTTGCTTAGACAGAGAAGAACACAACAGACTATGTCACCAAAGTCCTTGTGATGCATTTCATAGACTAAACAAGGTACAGTAGTTGAAGGCATAAAAAGGCAACTAACATAAAACTACTCTCACAATAAAATATAGTAACATAAAAAATGAAGCACACTTTGCTTAGTAAATTAATCAATATAAAAGTTTCAGTGGATAAAAAATTCTATCAGTTAAAATGGCTAATATTCTATTGCCATTATGGATGAGGCAGATTGTATTATCAGTCTATATTAAAGACAGTATATTAAGAATATGAAAAGTGGCAAGACAATTGGGAAACTTTGAACACGTGCTATCTTATAAATATCAACCATACTGTTTTGCAATGGGAGTGCCTTTCCATCACTTCAAAGTGATTTTATTATTGATCTGGCAGAATCTTAGCTGATGGAAGGCGTTTGGCTTTTACAGTAGAGAACCAGAAACCAGATTCTTGCTTGCTAGCCTGTTAGTTCAGAGGCTCTTAAAGGGGAAAGGAGAAAGGGGAAGGGAAGTACAGGAGGACGACCAAGAAATATGCAAGTCATACTTTGGGATTCCAGCGGAGGAGTGAGGGAGTCTAAAATAACATTGTACTCATTAAGCAGGTTCCATCCTGTCCACTGAAAAAACCCCTACATTTGTGGGAAAAGCTTATGATCAAAGTTCATCTTTTTCATACAGAGAAGAAGATCAAATTAAGAGAGCATGAATAAATTTCGTTTTGCCAATTTGTGTGTGTACTGAACCCTGCAAGCCTATTAAAGTTTTTTTTTTCTTTTTAGCTTTCTATATATATGATTAATCTCTGTACACAAATGAAGCACTGTCTGGATATGAAGCATTGCTACTTTTTATTGTTAGACCTTGTCAGATTGGTAATGAGTCTATTTTTTTGTTACACATTTTATATATTTTAGCCAGTCAGAATTCACATTTTTAACTACTATGACTTAAAATATTCAATATTCCAGTGGAAGACACCTCATAAAAATTGGTCCAAACTGCCAGGGAAAGTAAAGGATTTTTAAAAATAATCATAGCCTTTGGCTAGGGAAATAGAGTAGATGAGATGGAATAGAGCTCCTTTGTATCCTAATATTTCTGTGCTGCTGGTTTTGCACTGACTGAAAGGAATATTTTTCTGATCATAGGTTTGTATTTGTGCAAGGGAATTAGTGTTCCCTGATTACATTTGCTCGGAATAAATAATAATAATAATAATAATAATCCCCATATTTAAGTTGGTTTCAGGAAAGCTTTGGCATTTTCTTTTTATTGAACTGAAATAGCTAATAAAGATGGAAAGTATGTCTGGAATATAAGTAGACCTAAATAATAGTACCTATGTAGATGGGAAAGCTGCAAGTTGACTGATGTTGGACTACAGACGTCTAATGTAAGCAAAATTGCCATGGATTGGCTTTTAAAGTTCTATTTGTATAATCCTGAACACTTTCAACGACATTGCATTAATTGATCAAGGTTTATTTAAATTAAAACTAACATATCCAGGAATATCTGACTGTCCTCTTGTTTCCATTCAGCTACAATCCAAAGATTTATTGGTACATCCTTTAAATCTTAATTTTAACTCATACTCACATTCTTTTGTCTCCTCTTGTATTCTGACCTCTTCCCATCAAAGTTTCTGAAAAAATACCATTTGTTTCAATTTAGGCAAAACACCTTATAGAGAGATTTTTTAAGCAACAAGTGGAAGTTAGCAGGAAAAGTTCTGAACCACTGTCTGAAATATACTACATTGAAGGTACTCTGCAAATGGTATGGGTCGATCGCTGCTATCCAGGATATGGAATTAATGCTCAAACACATCCAGACTGTCCAGAGTGTTGTGGTAAGTAACAAACTCATTTATTGTACTAAGTATTAAATACTGTTACAATGTGTTTTGCTCTGATAGAAATCTGTACTTTGCTTTAACTTCATAAAATTGTTATGCCCTACTGTTTTGGGCTGTGATCCTGTCAAGGCTGTCAAGGTAACCAGTACTAGATGAGGTTAGTACTTGGGCAGAGCTTTCCTAAGATGTTGTTGATTTAGATTTTAAGCCAGACTCACAATTTCTATGGACTGATTTAAATTAAAATCAAGCAGAGTAAGTTCAGACCTCTAGACAGCATGGAAATCTGTAATCTGGCAAGGTGTGTTTCGAGTGCTGGTTTACGGTGAGACAAACAAGATGCTTATTTTTGTTCTTAAATTTATAAGAGGGGGCATAAGAATGCAATGCTTTCATCTAATTACAAACTTAAATGCTACATTCCAGATCTGAGTAAAGTAAGAGCAATGGATAAAATAATCACTCTCTATAGCTTTGCAAAATAAAGTTAAATTTGTAAATATTTGTGATCCACTTGGAAGAATTAGGAAGGGGGGGAATGAACTCTGGTTAATTTTATTTTTATCAGTCCTCATATTAAAATGAGTGCTCTTACCCTCCTTAGATGCTAAGGAGTAGATCAGTGTTTTAAAGAGTGGCTTTGCCAGATTGCATTTTTCCCAGGGAAAGGTTATTAATATGATTCCCAAATATTGAGACTTCAGTCTCAAGGGAACAATGGAAGACAAGACACGTAGAGAATAAATCTGTAGTCAAGTTTTTGACAGAAATGATCCCCTACAGACCTAGAAATGGTGAAAAAACCACTGGATTACATATTGAATGATAGTTTACAGAATGGAATACACTTTAAAAAGAAATAATAAGAACATGGAAGAAAATAGAAACAACTCTAAAATTGCAGGACATGGGAAATGTTTCCATAGGTGATAATTCTTTCCAATTTATTATCTTCATCGGAAGGAACTTAAATATTTTGGTCCATGTCTTCCAGCAAAAATTGACAAATACTTGGAAGGCGTACATAAAAATATCAATTTTATTACACCTATTGTAATACAGAATATTGTTGCACATGATTTCAAGGAAAGGTACATGAAAGTCATGTTTGGAAAAGCATGTCTGCTTCAGGATGATTTGTTTTGCATGGGCTGCAGTTTTGTTTCGGGCTTTCCCCCAGAATATCTTGCTCCATTCTAAACTATTTTGTATTCCTTTTTTCTTCAAAACACAACTTTCATCTTAGCTCTGATGGCTGTTTAACATAAGTGGTAAAAACCAATACTGTTTTCTTAGCTGCTCCTTTACCCCCTGTACTAGACAGAGACACTACATAGCCCCACACCAGTGTCAACCCAAGAAGCTGCTCCCTGTTCAGCTGGGATTGTAACAGGCACCTCTGGCAGATACAGGGTCAAGCTTTCACATCTCAGGTGCCCAAGAATCTGAAACAGTCAGCCCTGAAACTTGACTGATGACCACTTCTCATAGTTGAGGATGTCATTCTGTCAACGTGCTCATATAAACACTCTTAGTTTAACTCTTGGTAAAATTAGTAATTTCCTTTCCCAGAACCCAAAACACCGTTATCAGAGGCAGTAAAACTGAAAGGGTCCTCTGCTTATCATTCTACCTCAAAGCAAGATATGAGCTCCAGTTATTCTTGACAGATGTATCCTGCATAATCTTTAAAACTCAGACGACTACATAGACGTCAGAGAAAATAGAACTCAGTACTGCCCATCCTCATCATTGGAAAGCTTTTCTTCTAAGATACTTACTAATTTCCCTTGATGTAGTTTATGCCTGTTACTTCTTGTTCCGTCTCAGTAATTCTGGAAATTATTCTGTTAACTTTATCTTTGAAATAGCTTTTGTATATCCTAAGACTCTGACCATTTTCTTTTTCTGACATTGTCTTCATTGAACTAAACCACCTCGAGTTCAGACTTTTCGGTTGTGTTGGATAGACCTCTGTTCAGCCTGATTACTGTCCGATATAGGTTCTCTGCATTTGTTTTCAATGCCTCAGACTTCACACAGTAGTTCTCAGGAGACCTGAGACAAGGGAGAATTAGTTGTGATTTCCTAAAATCCCTTGATCTGTTACTTAAATAGAAAATAAAATATGTTCCCTATATCTTTGTTAGTGAGAGAGCTTTTTCCAAAACATGGACTTACTCATGGAAACATTTGGATAAACACATTTCCATGAAAGTACAGCAGAATTAAACTTCTTGGGTTATCCTATAGTTTTCCTTGTAGTTGCAGGAACCAGGTCCTTTAATCCAGTTAAAACGGTTTTAAGGTCCATTCTAGAACTATTTGGGAGCTCTGGTCTCTTTAGCTATTCTTGTTTTGTAGGTACAAGATCAAGCTTTCAATCTAAATTAATTCATGGAAAGCTCATACTCATTTGCCTTGATGGGGAGAACACCCTTTAGCTTAAGTAGATTTTTTTTGTCTTCTATTTTATAATCAGAAAAAGTCAACTACTTTCTATCTGCTTTTGTTAGAGTTTGCATTCAGCAAACCTGTATCTCACATGCCCTATTTTGAGTTTAATATTCTTGCACAGGGGTAACTAGAATTTAACATAGTATTTCAGATGAGGTCTTACCAGCCTTTTACATCATTAGTGCTCTTCTTTTGGTCCTGAGAACCTCTCTCTAATGATGTAACAGTACCACACTTCCCATTTTCATTGTGACCGATCATGCTAACGGTCTTCTTTAATCAAACAAATATAGAGGCCTTTCTCATTTTTTTCGTTTTTCCTGCTTATTTAAATCTTGTCCTTATTCACAGCTTCTCCCAGTTTTGTTGTCAGCATAGTTCATTGGGACATTTTTGGACAATCTTGTTAGTGGAAATACTTAGTAAAGTCTGTCTAAGAACAAGCTCATGAGTAATCCCTTTAGCAATTTCTCTCCAGCTGTTATTTCCCTATTAAGCATCATTCAGTACTCTTTTAAAAATTTCATTCTAATTGTAGTCTTCTGTAGTTCACTACATTTGTATGTGCTGCCATGTCAGGTGGTTTCAAATTAATTACGTATTTATCTTCATTGTAAAACAGCATCAAAGTGTATTTCCACTTACCTGCCTGTGTTTCATCATTCATGAATGAAATTTTTACATAGTATAGAAGTCTGATCAGCTGTTGTGTGGTTTCTTGGATTCTTTTTTCCTTTTCTGAAAAATTTATAATACATTTCTTACCAGTCTTAGGTTAGCACCAGTCATAGGGTATCACTACAGATATATTGCAAGCGTCAGATTATCATCTGTGTTACCCTTTCATGGGCCAGTTCTGTATTGCAACATAGAAACAGATGTTATTCAGACTTTCTAATTTAAGTACTTTAAACTTTGAATAGTGTGACTGTTTCTAGTCTTCGGGTCTTGATAAGGATGTGACAGAATGGAAGAGATTATGGAGTAGTCCCAAGAACATGGAGAAACAAAAAATGCTATGCATATCCTCTGCAGGTTTCATAAACAAATTTACTCTATTTTTACTTCTCATACAGCAAAACAGCTGGATGTTCAGTTACACCTGTTCTCTTTCCTCTATTATTTTTAGAATATGTAGTTTCATGTAGTGTTCTAGTAGTTCTGGTTCCTCCATGCTGTTGTGCAGTGCTCTGTGAACAACACATCATTATTTCACACTGCCATCACACAATTTGTGCCCTAAGCATAACCCTTTCACTGACTGCATCATCTACCAATCTGAATCTCATGTATCAGCACTTGCATTCATTTTCTTCCCCATGCTTGTCTCATGTTCTTCTATATCATACTATAGCCTCATTTGTTCCCCCCCCGCTTTTATATTAAAATAGCATTAAATATTAAGCTATTGTCTCACCTTCTACTCTCATTTTCTAATCTAAATCTCTTTCTGAATTAGTCAATTCAATGTGTTAACCTGATTAGTCACTATGTGATGTATCTGTCTTTAGAGAATTCTTTTTAGCAGAAAATTCTTTTTAGCAGAAAACGCTGGTGGTAAAACATATAAAAATTTTGTTCATCAGGTACCAGATAAGCCTCAGGCAGAACCTTTTACAGAGTGATTTTGTAGAGGCAATGACTTAAAGACATGGGGTTAATGCTGATTAATAATTCCATTTAGTCTTCTGCTTCTGTAAAGCAGTCTTGAATAAACAGAAATTGATGTGTATAAACATCTTAGAAATGATATCATATGATTTCATCTTAATGTTTTTCTGCTTTTAAAGCCCTGTTTTATGTTAAATAAAGCACATTATTCCAGGATAAGTTAATTAAGTATTTTGGCAACTGCTACGTGAAGTATGATCCACCATTAAATTTTACTTAACATAGGCAATTGATCCATTTTCACATTATCAAAATTTCTAAATATAATTTTCTGCTTTTTAAGTTTTTGTTTGTTTTAGGTTTTTCTTTTAAAACCAGATGCAGCTGTGAGATTAATACAGTACAAAATGTCATATGTTTCTTAGGGCTCCTCTGAAGAGACAATTTGCTATCATACCCTTCCTTTACTGACTTTATAAAATACTTTTTGTCCTGTATTATTCTGCAGAGCTTGATTTCTGTGTTATTTTTAGTAAAGTAGATACTGAATGGTCAGTTCTAATTTGGTTTTCTTCATTTCTTTCTCACAGTATGGTGAGTATTTATATTACTGAATAACTTGAAATAGTAACTTGAAAGTTCGAAAGGAAATATTATTCAAGAGAATATTGAAATATTCCTAAAAATCAGAAGAGAGCGCTAAATACTAGTTAGCTTATAGGATACAAGAACAAATTAAGATATTGTGTGCATTTCAGTTTGTGAGTTGTGAAGTGGCAAGTACATAAAATACACTGTAAAGACAGAATATTTTACTAAGAAGTTTATACTTTCAAAGTGAAGGTATACCAATAGGAGTGTTCCATTAGTGAAAAGCTTGAAACAAGTTCATTTTACCAGTTAAAGAAACTATCCAGCAGCTGGCTAAATAAGCTACAGGTCTCTACTTCAGATTCCTTTCTCTTTTTCATGCTTTCTGCTAGACAGGAAATAGATGACGCTTCTGAGAAATAAACTTTTTATCCCATCGTAAGAGAAGTCTACTTTGCTCCAATTAAATAAACTGAAAATTCTGAAGGATTTACTAGAAGTGTGCCTATAATCTTCAATAAAAAGAGTAGAATTATTCCTCTAGTACACAAGATGATTGATTTTCCAGACAGAAAGGCTGTAAAATGCCTTTAGTTACATGTATTTGTAAGGCTTTCTCTTTCCCATAAAGCCATCTTGGTCTGCCTGTACTACTGTACAAAAAGGCAAGGTTGTGACATTATCTGCAGAGGACTCCTTCTCTCTTACATTTCGTGAGACCTCTAAAACCCTCTTCAGTCAATAGCAGTGGCAAAAAATGCTGGGCAAGCAAATAACAGCCACTGGGGAACAAGTGAATCCTGCCAGCCTCGACAAA
>KL286186.1:0-33032 GCA_000699545.1 Podiceps cristatus | reverse complement strand
CTTTCTGCTCCCCTCCACTCTGCTGCGCGTGCTGGTGAAGCCAGCCTGGTGCGCAGGTGCTGCTGGTCCCGCGGGTCTGTGCACAGCAGCTGGCAAATCCTCTCAAACTGCTCAGCTGCAAATTTTGAGTCCACCTGCCCTTCTGTCTTCTCCAGCCACCTGGTCTTTGACAGGTTGTTTTTTTTTTGTTGTTGTTTGTGGGGATTGTGTTTTTTTCTTGGCAGGAAATCCACTATCCAAAACAGTGCTGGGCAAACCTGACTCTCCAGTGACTGTACAGCTGTGTTACAGGCCAAAAAGCGAGGAACAAAACCATCATGCTGGACAAGCGATTTCTGAGAGACTCACAGGCTGTGCCTCAGGCTATGAAGACGGGAGATGGAGGGGACAATAATTGTTTGCCAGTTAGGCAGGACACCCATTTCATAACTTCATTGGCAGCCCCTTCTATGAAACACTACACACGGCCAATGCATCAATTCATATTTAAGCAGTAAATGAAGAAGATAAATGAGCAAAGGTAGGAATACATGCAAAGAGTTTCTTACTCCTATGGCAGCATCCTAGAGCCCTGAGGTTTCAGAAGGTACTAGCAGGTACTGGCCACCCTCCTTTCTCATAAACTTGTGGGGCATGTAACAGGAAAGGGTTTCTCAGAAGTGCTGAGCATTTTAAAATGTTCATCTAGTAATATGTTGAGAATTTTGGTCTAATGGCACCAAATCAGATACAAGCAACAATGCTGTGCTGAGTTATGCTGTGCAAGAGGCTAGTAAGGACATTGTAGCCCCCATTCCCAGGCAATTAAAACATCCTTCTTGAAAAACTACCATCTGGTAATGCCTTATAAAACTCGGCCAGGACATAGTGGAGTGTACCAGTGCGGAACCCAGCGAGAAGATGTCAAAGACCAGCAAACTTCCCAGGAGGAGCAGACATTCATTGCTGAGGGTCTGTGAGCTATTCGTTCTCACGCTCATGTACTCTCTGCCCTTTGAGGTTCTTTGTCAGCATTTCTCCATTCCCAGGAAAATGGAAATGTTCTCATGTATAGGACATAGCCCTGTTGTTTAGTCTAAGTACAACATGTCAAATACTCCAGAGAATTCAAAGAGATGTCTTGCTAGACACCTTTCTAACACTTCCGTATTGACCACTGAGCAGCAATGAAAAATATGAACACGCTGTTTTGAATTCCATGACTGTGGAAGAAAGAAATCACACAAATGTAAACTCCAAAGACTGATGAATTTGACTGAGTCTGAGCAGTTCTTGGATACAAAGCCACCAGCCCCAGTTCATGGTTATGATTAAAGTACCAAGCAAGGAACTGAGGTAGTGCATCCAGGCTTGGGATCTCCTCCTAACCTAAGACATGAGGAACAATTTTTTTTTTTTTTTTGTCTGATCATCCTCCTGTATATCATCCTGAAGAGCTGGTTGCAGAACTCTCCTCCCCAGCACATGAGAACCTTATCTTTATGGAATCCTGAGAGACCTTTTGTGCAAAGCTTGTGTGGGTAGAACAGTTTGAAAACGAAACTTCCTCCAAGTAAAAACATCCATAATTTCCTCCCAAATGCCTCCTCTGGAACCAAGGAACAAAAATTGCAAAATAAACAGAGGCATCTATTTTCCCCAAGGAAATGCACAGGAGCTGACCTAGCAAAAGCTTGTCTTTGTTTTGCTGCTACGGAATTTTTGTTTTGGTTTGTTTTTGTTTTATTTCTAATGGTACCAATCTAGCTGTCCAAACTGTCTCTGTTCCCATAGAATAATAATCAACTTCCTAGTTCAACAGCTTTATGTCATGAATATTAAAAAATCTGAATAATGCAGCTCACTAATATTGTGTCTTATCCATTCTAACCTCAAGAAAGAATTTAGAAAAGTTAAGATGCCATCAAAATATTTTTAAAAGGGAGGAATGATGACAGAATTTGATGACACATTAGCAATGGCAATACTAATTTACAGATATTAATATTGTTCTCTGGGAGGTGGACTAATTTATTAACTTTTCCTGGAACCAACATAGTCTATACAACAAATTTCTAGCAAATGAGTTTTAACACTTATCTTTCTTCTCTGTTATCTTATAGCTGCTTTAACATGAACCTTTTACTCTGTACAATTTTAGTGAAAGTCTTAAATTAACTTCTGTCTACGTGACAGAAAGCTATTTATCTCCTTGTAGGTGTGATTTCTACATTTAGGACAAATTGTGTGTTCAGTTTCATGTGGAACCCTTCACGTGCTTGGGACCGCAAAAGATATATTGCTGGAAGGTGAAGTAGTTGTCACGACTGACAGTGGATCACCAAATATACAGAAGATCTACTTTCTGTAAGGTGTGAGATGGTGAGAAAGAAGGAGGAGAGGTTAACAACAGCAAAGCTCAGTTAAATTGAGAATCATTCCCTGTTTTATTCCCTTAATAATGCTAATAAGACAGCAAAAAAATCACCCTTCCTACCCATTGGACTTTTGTATATCTCCCATAAGGGTCCTACCTACTCTGCAACGTTCTGCTTTCCTTTCTCTAAGTCCTTGTGTTGTTGGTTTTGCTACTGCCAACATGAAATCGTGGCCCTGGAAGTGGAGCTGCTTCTCCCTCCTTGCTGAAGTCAACGTGCAGGGCAGGCTACATGCAGCAAAGCCTGTCAAGCATTCATTTAACGTAACGGAGAGCCTTGCCAAGGAGAAACACTCCCTTATCCATCGCCATGTTGCTACCACCCTGCACAGAGATACCAAATGGCTATTTGGTGAAAGATAAGGTCTTGCTGCTGTTTAATCTTCCCTCCTGGTCTGCAGAAGAGGGAAACTGTGATTAACAGTCACCACATTGCTGTGCGTTGGAGACTGAGCTCTGCCCTGAAAAGACGTCTGCAGAGCTAAGATACCAGAAGTTATCATGGCCTTGGTGTCCTTTGTAACTGCATTAAAAAAATGGGCATTGTGTTTTACAGGTGTGTTATATTTTCCACCTGCACTATTGGCCTATCCAGCTTGCTGGGCCCAAGATTACTTTGCCCACTAAGTCACCAAAGAGATCAATAAACTTATCCTGAGGAGACAGGGTAGGACAGCAAGCTGAGAAGCTGCCACATCCCACCTGGCAGAGCAGACTGCTTCTTCAGTGGGCAGGTAGCATCTGCAAAGCACCTGCCCTGGGGGTGAATGTGGGCCTGGATGCAAAGGCTTAAGTGAAATGCTTGTTATTCTTCAACCCAACACAGGTGGTAAAAGGGAGGTGGCAGGTGAGGGAGGTGCTGGGAAAGGTTTATAAGACTCTAGGAGGGACGAAAGTAGATCTGTGCCTGCCTCAGTCTTGTTGGACCTTATCTTTGTGGGTGCTGATCCACTGGAAATTCTTGCTGTAAGCTGATCCCCGTCTTGAGAGAAATGATGTCAACCCTGCTTAAAACTGTAAGGTAGGACACAAGGGAGTCATTACTGAGAGTCTGACTGACCGAGTCTTATCTTGAGGTGGTACACACTTAAACAAGCCCTCTGCTCTTCAGTTCTCTGCAAGTGAATGAGTTGGAGTATTTGTGAAGCACCTCTGTAGGTTGTGTGGAGAGGACTGGGCAGCTGGGCTGTCCCCTGAGGGATGTTGAGATGTAGAGGTAGCAACTGGGCAGCTTTGGTGCCTGGTGGCTTAACTGGGGGTGGTACAGACCAGCTAAGGAGAGTTTAAACCTGGGCTCTGAGCTGCTGTGTGGCTGGAATGGTGTTAATGACTTACACATAGTGTTGGTGTTGAGCAGAGCTGGGAGGCAGGTGGGTTTGTGAGAACCTCCTGCTCTGGTAGCAGTGAGCTCCTCTCCACTTCTGCTGAAGGAAATTACTTTCTCAAAGGTACCTAATCTCAGTGGGGTGCGTGGTGTGGCAGAGGAGTTGGCTGAATATGTTTTGTAGGAAAGGCTTTCACCTTTTAAACATGCTAAAATGCTTTGGATGATGTATTGTCAGATCACAGCCTTCAACCACACCCATGCAAGTCCTGTGATTCCTCCTACTGCTTGAATGAAAGGTGAAGTGATCTGGAAAGGCCGATGCTGGGGAGTGGACATGCGTTTCAGTGTGCTGTTTGTAGACTGGGAAGCTATTGGTCTTGTATTGGCTTGACACTGTCAGGTCTTTGTCTCCTAAGTGCTGTTTATAACTCTCAGCTTTAGAGAAGCCAATAATTTAGTATGAGTTGGCAATAATTGTAGAGCACTGTAATGAGTCTCTCAAACTATAATGTAACTAGTCAGCTAATAGCCACTGAAATCCCTTTCTATGTGATGTTCTAGATACCTTGGAGAGATGAAACAGATATTCTTTGTTCTTTAATAAAGTTTTATGGTAAGAGCTTTGTTCTTTGGCTGAAAGCCTGTTTTTTGTCATTCTGGGGAGACAATTTTGAAACTGGAACTGAAGTTTTTAAAGCTGTTTGTGCATCTTAAAAAGCACACTTTTCATGCTAATTTGCAGCTCTGGAAAATAAGTCCATTGTTCTCTTCTGTTGGTGAACAGGGGGGCAGAGGGGCCAAGGAGGGCTTGAAGTGTCCTACCCACAGTTCTTCCAGGGCCATCACACCTGGGTTACCCTTTCACTTAAGGCTTTGGTGTTGCCATACTGTGACAGTGTATTGGTAAAGTCTCCTGGTGTAGTCTGGGAGCACATGCTGGCTCAGGGCACAGGCTGAATGAGAAGCTCAGAAATGAGAAGGAGGTGGAGAAGAGCACCCAGCTTTGAGCAGATCTCGCCTTCCTGAGCTCTGGGTGGGTGGGATCTTTCCACTGAGGGTTCTGTCATGCTGAGTTGCTTTTCCAGGTGATGCCATGGAGTGGCTTCCTTGACAGATGGCAATGAATTGACAGCTTAAAAGGGCTCTTTGCAAAAAAGACATGTAGAAATGTTCTCTGACTAATGGAGATGAAATTGGTGTCACTGAAGTAGGTAGTGGGTTCTCCAGGCAAATTTGTTACTTTGAGTTTGTGTAGAGAAACTGCCTGAGGACTTTTCCTGGGCTATACGCACTGTGCCTGAACTGTGGGGGCTTTAGCAGGGGAGACTGGAGGAAGTGATATGCTTTAGCTGGGGAATGGATAGTCAGAATGGTTGCCGGGGCGTTTTGTTATATTTACATGTCCAATGTGTTGTCACAAGTTGATGCTTTAATTTTCTTCCTGAGCTTTCCTCATTTTGGACCTCAATTTCCTGCTTTGAAAGATGGGGCATGCCACTTTATGCAGGGTACTCAGAAAATAATCTAACATTCTCTGGGATCCTCAGCCAAGGTTCAGCTCTATGGCACTGCTCATTTTAAGAGTCCCTCTGGCTATTTGAACTCGGCCCTGATTGCTGTCAACAGCAATTGTCTAGAGGGTTTTATCTACAGCTGTAATCTGTTCCTTGTCACTAGAGCATTAGCAGACAGAGGGTTTCTCAATTCCAGCTTTGCATAAATGCATTCTCAGAACTCCTGGAAGCATTTTTCCACCTCTCAGTATTATTATTTAGGCAAAGTGTCTTTGCATACCCTTCTGTGGAGATCAGAGCACTGATCTCTGCTAGGTTGCACTTAGGTTGTAGTGGTAGGTCAGTGCAATAAAAGCCCTAGAGCTTCCCAAAGGGTGATACTTAAGCTACCTGATAGATAGTAAATAGAAGGCAATCTGTTTAAAACTCTGTTCAGCTGAGAACAATTTACAATGACTTTGCAATTTTGGCCTCTACCAAGATTTCTTTTGTTTCTCTACTTCTTCCCTCCTGTTTGCTCTGGAGTCCTGCCCCAGCAAAGAAGAGGATTTACCAGCCTCTTGAACTGTAACAAAAGAGAAGGCAGAGTTCACTGGTGTCACACCTTAAGTTGCCATAATATATATGGCTAAAACTGTAAACTTTAACTCCATACAAAAGTAAAGGAGCAAAAGTGATTTTTCTAGGGAAAGGAACCACAATCACTTCTATAATGCGGCTACCTCTGGAGAGAGGCAGGAGCAGTGTGAGGTTCACTTGGACATAGTTTGACAACATGGGATATTCTTCTGGACTCTATTCTGATATGAGTATCTGAAACTGCGACAGGACTTCTGTGCTACACCTAGAGTATTTCTTCTATCTTAGAGCAATGATTGAACAGCAATAACAAAATAAGAAGCAAAGCAGATGGTATTACAGAAATATCCTTGTTTTATTCAGATGAGCCCAGAAGAATTAATATCAGGATGACTGGATGGTATGTGTTATTAAGCATATAGATCAGTCACCACTGAGTATTCTGTCTGCTCAACAGAGTATGTAAACCTCTAAACACAGACCACTATTGTTGCAGTTATTTGTGTTGAAAGTATCTGGTTATAAATGGTTTAGTGGCATCCATTAATAGGACTGAAATTGATGGGAGATTTTGACTGATTTAAAAGAAGCTGCACTTAATAAAGTAGCCTGAAAGCAATCCCTGGTTTGTTCTTAGTAATTTTTTTCCTCTTTGAGGAAAATCTTTAGTTCCATTTGTGTATCATGCCAGGACTATCATGAGGTACAGTGATCACCTTTTGCAGCTTCAAAATATATGCTTAAGTTTGTTTGCTCCTGTACATCTTTTGAATGGCAAGGTTTTGAAATGTGAGCTGTTCTATTGAAAAAATAAAATTCTGCAGCTAATAATAGAAAAGTGTCCTGAGGTCAAGGATTTCTAGCAAAAAATAGCATGTGAATGAGTGTTACTGTGTACACATGGTGTTATAAGTTTCTCTAACATGGGGAGAGTGACTTATTCCAAGTAATTCCAGAGTTCTTGGAAGAGGTCTTGCACCAAAGGTATGAATGTAAGTCCTATAGTAATGGATTCTGTGAATGAAACTTAAAATAGAATGAAGCTTAAGAGTGGGATTTTTAGGTAGGATTTTTACTACTTTGATAGCTCATCTAGTCTTTATGCTATGTAAGACCTATATGAAACAAGCAGGAAATCTAACCGTGGCAGGAGCTGGTCACCTACTAATGGATGCCACTAAACCATTTATAACCAGATACTTTCAACACAAATAACTGCAACAATAGTGGTCTGTGTTTAGAGGTTTACATATTCTGAGCAGACAAAAGGACTAAAGCCAATACTGAACTATAGTTTCACTGGTGAAAACATCCAAGGCAGTATCAACTTGCATGGTTCTCTGTTGCCACGTGAGCGCTTAGCTGGGAATCTGTTATGCGAGCTCAGGTGTGACAAATGCTTGTGCAGCAGCATTGTGACTGAGAAAAAGGAAAATCTGTTTTCTTTTTTTAAGGAAAAAATGAGGTGGTGTTTCATTCCTAATCTGGGTCACAGTGTGGTAATACCTTCAGTAATAGTGGTACAACTGGAGGGGTTGGCATGGTGGAAATGCATTGTCAGGAGTGAGCAATGGGTAATAAGGGAGCAGAAATCACTTAAATCAGTGTGTTACAGTCTGAGGCTTTAATTTTTGATAGTAGAATTTACAGATTTGGCCTTCTTAAAAAAAAGTTGCCTGTGAAATGTTGATGTTGCTTTGGCAGAATGTCTCGTTGCAGAGTTAATCCTAACTTGTTGCGAACACACAGCTTTCTGGGTTCTTGTTAGTTAACAGGGAAAATCTGCTCAGTTAATACAGCCACAGTGCGACATCAGAGGTGCTGCATGGGTGTACTTGGGGGAGTGGGGAAGACTTGCCTCTTGGCTCTATGCAAATTGCAGAATCCGTGTGTAGAATAAGGTTGAGTCTGTGCCTCTGCATGGCTGTTTCTCTCATCTGGAACATCAAAGTGTCTTATTCCTTTTTGTGGTGATGTTCCTCTGCTAACTCTGCCAAGATTTACACTCTGAAAAGAATAAGAAACATTAGGAGTTATTTCTCATTCAATAGGACTAATAACTGAAGAGAATGATTTGTTATTCACATACTTATTTAAAACTGAGCAATTTGATAAACTAATTCCTACAGGGAATAAAGATCTGAAAACTTGAACACTTTGGAGCTGAATTTTGTTTTAAAATGCAATTTCTCTCCTAAGCAGTAGAGCTCAAGCACAGACCACTTCTCAATGATTTCAGCTTTCTCAGTTTGTCATAATAATGGTAATATAGGTTGTAAAGATCAAGTCAGATCTGTTACCTGTATGTTACTATTGTCTCTAAATAATGCCCCTGAACCCATAGGCTTCAGTGGATTTGATAAAGAGAAATTAAATTACAAATATATGGATGCTATATAATCAGAAATTTTCTAGTATTTCATCCCCCCGCCCTTTTGGAGTGTTGCTTTGATTCAGTGTTCAGCCTGGGAGAAGACAACTTCTCCTTTGGGCATGGGGGATGGTGGGAAGGCACTGGTGGATTATTCTGGTTTGGTTCTCTCCAAAATGCACAATGAGTGACACTTTTATTCTCTCTGAAGGGGAGAGGAACCTGAAAAAAGATCCTCTAGAAATGTCAGTTAGATTAGGTTAAAAGCATCACTACATTTGTGTGAGGGTGTTTTGAGGTTCATAGGAAAAGTCCTGAAGATACCATTTGAGCAAATCCTTTTGTGAATTTTACACTGAAATGATAACTTGTCTTTTGTGCTGGGATTAAAACCCAAGCCTTTCTATATCAATATATTCAGTAAACCCACCGAGCACATGAGGGATGGATCTACTTAAATTGTTTTTAGTTGATCCGTACTGCAATTTGTTAGTGAAATAAGATGAATGGACTTCCCTGGGGCTAAGGCAATCTCGCAGTAGTGTCCCAGGTGCTATTCACCAGGCAGGCAGGGCATGCCTCCTTTCTTTGAAAAATGCTGTGCCTATCATGAGTGCTGATGAGATGTAGAAAGGGTCAGTAGCTTTGTGGCTGCCTTTAGCTCTCCTTTGCCCCCTTATGCATAGGTACAAAGCTAATTTCCACTGCAGTTGAATTGAAGGAATCAGATGTCTCTAGATGTGTCTGTATCTCCTGGAGATACAAGCTATCTCTACAGACTTTAACATTTAATCGTGCATTGACATTTAAGGTTGAAATCAGCATTCAAGCTTCTAGTAAATCCATGGGTGCAAGTTTATATTTAGACTGTACTTACAGAGGAGCCCTAAGGCTGCCCTCAAGTCCAAACTCTCTATCTCCATAGTCAAAGAAGCTGCAAGCATATCCTTTGGAATAGCTGGAGGCCTCTTCTCACAGCATGCAGGACCCCAAGGACCCAAAACATTCAGTGCCTTTTTATGCTGCTGATAGTCTCCCTTCTGGCTGCTCCAGCCTCAGCATAAACAGATGAGCTAATCTGGGAGTATCAGACTCTTAGGAAGAATGTTGTCATCCTTTAAGTATCATGTTTTGTTTGCTTTAACTTCAAGCTCTGTCCATATTAGCAATACTGCCATTGCATTTGTCTCCTGTTGTCAGAAAGTGCTGGTCAAACAAGAAGAGTTCACATGGCAGCAGTTCAGCTGGGGAGATTTCTGTTTAATCAGAGCCTCTGGGGAGTGTTTGCACAGAAGGATCTTGTCTAGGCATGGAGCATGCATGGCACTGTGTGGTGCTTGGGAAGGTAAACTGAGCTTCGCTATGTCAGATGGCTGCACCACCAAGTGCTGCCAAGTCGCTGTGCCATGAGCAGCCACTGGAGGACTTCGTTTTGCTGCCATCCAGCTCATTAGCTTTCAGTGGCTCACACATGTTTGTTTATATAAACTAAACCTGTGAAAACAAGACAGTATGTCAAAGTCAAATTACATGGTGTGACTCTCCTCCTTCAGCAGAAAAAGATGGGGCTACTGTACTCATTCATCTCCTCCTCGTTCACTGCAAAGTAACACAATTAGCAGTGAGAAAAGGCTGCCAATCCAGTGAATAATCTTGGAGATCTCTGAGCAGTTAAGCATGTTAATTAAATTGGCATTGTAGCAGGAGTTTGAGTTAGCAGACTACTAGCAATCTTTTGGAGGAGGCTTTCTTGCCCTACCAGTGCTTGAAGACTCTCAAGTCTAGGCTGACTTGGCCAGATTCTGCACTGCCTTCCAATGGCTCTTCATTTCAGGGGAGCTGATCTACACAACTTTAATCAAGAATAGGCATGTGTTACCTCACTGTATTTTCTCCTGTTTATAGACATATGTCATACTGTATTTGATTTACTCTAGAATCTCCCACTTACACAGTCTGTTCTTTCTAATGTATTTCCCCCTGTTTTGGTAACTGTGGGACTCAATAGGTACTACTTAAACTTGATAGACCTCTTGACACTTATTTAAGACCATCTAGATTTCTTCTCTGAATTAATATCAACAGAATTGGTGTTACACAATGCTGAAGAATCTCTGTGCTGCCATCACAACAACTGTCTATGTTCGACTGTTTACGTTCAGCTAGACAGATGCTCTTTAGGATCTTGCTTTAAAAATATCAGTACATGTTAACAGGAAGCTACATTGCTTACTGTTTGCCTTGAACAAACCAGAACATCTTATCTGGATGTAAGGCTATGTTCTGGCTTACGGATGATAAATACGTGTAACCATGGTTCAGTAGTATAAATCAAAATAGCTCTGTGGAGGTCAAAAGTGTAATAATAAAGAAATTCCAGTGCAAGAGAAGAGGGGGAGAAAAGCAGTAAATCCTCAAGCTATCCTCTATGGGCCTTATTATGTACGATTTCCTATGAATGTCAGCTTTGGTGGATATTCATTACAGTAATTAACTGGCGGGCCCTTCCTTGTGTGCCTGCTCACAGTAGGCCAGCATCAAGGTAGTGGGACTTAGACTCCCTATGGAAAGTGAAGTCCCTGGGTTTGCCAGGCCTTCAGCAACCTGCTCTTGCTTCTCTGCCTTGGTATTGCCACCTTTGTGACCAGATGGATCAAGTCACTGCTAAGTGAGCACCTGATTATTGGGAGTAGAGAAGAGGTAGGCCTAATCACTGCACCCTAGGATATTATGGCAAAACCTTTTGGAGGAAGATGTAACCTTCATGTGTGGTTGAGACAATGCTTGTCTACGGGTGTCTTGTCTGAGATGCCAGATGAATGCTCAGCATTAGATAGGGGAACAGAGCTGGGCACACACTGCCTACAACTCCCTGGTAGAGGTCTGGCTGCCCCTGCGGCATCCAGGGACACCCCCTCTCCCATCCCATTTTGCATGCTTTACTTTAAAGACTGCTGGAACTAGTTCCCAGGGGGGTGGGGGGGCGGGGATATCATTGTGCCTCTCCCTCTAAAATGGATCTGTAGGAGGCTGGATGTGCTGAACTAATACATTTCTAAGGACAAAAACTCCTAATGTTTTTGAAGATTTTTTTTTTTTCCCCCTGTTACCATGTTACCAAGCAACATTTTTACAGTATCAGCAGCTGGGGAAACTAAACTCTGAATGTCTGAAAATGGATTAAAGGAGAAGAAAGAAGGCACCTATGTTGTCTTTTGGCTATACGCTTCCACTGCTGAGAAGAGGGTTTACCCCTCGTTCCACCACTAGGCTCCTGAATTATTAAGCTAGAACTTGGGTTTATTCATCTTCATATGTCTTTAAAGTTATTAACACTTGAGGGTGATGTTAGATGGAGATTAAAGTCTTTGCTCTCTAGCTAATAGATTCCTAAATAATAGGGCTGGGACAGATCTGAGAGGTCCTCCAGTCCCTTTTGCTATAGGAGGTCAGTTGCTGTTATCCCATCATATGCAATAGCGTGGTGGGGTTACACAAGTTAAAGCTTCTGCTTACAAGTCTAGAATCTTTTGAGCCTGTACTCAAAAGTCCCTCCTAACCGCACAGCAGGTCATAACTTTACTTGTGCTGTGGAATGAAAAGAGGCTAAAAATGAGGCAAGGTGTGACTCTCTCCCATGCCACTGGCAGCAGAACCTGGTCTGACTCAATTACGATAGCCTGCAGCATGTGGCAGACTCCTGATGCTGCTTTGGCATTTCTGGGGAAGTCTGTCTTGTATCACTTGTATGGATAGGACACAGGGGACCCCAACGTACTGAATGCTGTTCGAACGCACAGCAACAGACTTCTCGCTCTGCAGAGTTTAGTCAATCTTATTTCCAGACTTCTTAAAAGTGCATATATTACCATAAAATCTAGAGGCTGACAAAGTTCAGTCCCATTGGGCTAGCTGTGTGCTGTTATATAGTAAAAGATGGCTTCTGCTCTAAGGACTTTATATTCAAAGGTGTTTTGCAGTCAACTCTGACTCTTCTCTGCTTCTGCTAAACTTTAACACTAGAATATTTTCTAATCAAGGTCTAAAATCCATATTGAGACTTCATCTCAGGTGACCTTCTAACCATTCAAACTAATGAGGACTGAAGACAAACTGAGCTTTGGAGCTTCATATTTTGTTTTACAGTCAGTGATCTATGTTTGCTCCATGCAGGCCAAAGGGAATTCTCTTCCTCTTTGAGCAAATAAATTGAAAGCAAAACTTTAACAAGATAATTGGATCAACACAGATGATGGGACTTCTTAGTATTCTGATTAACAGGATGCAGTAGACAGACAACTTTTGACAGAAAATAAGAAAACCATTGTCTGAATAAAACTGCTTTTCAAGTCATGACTGCAGAGGCTTCTGTTACAGCTGAAGGTATCTAAATTACAAAGCCATAGAAGTAATCCATTTAGGACACTGCACAGTGGCTCTAGGAAACTTGGTTGGCCAGTATTATACACATTAAATACTTTCAGGACTTAAAGCCACTTCCCAGTCACTAAAACATATGTAACTTTTCAGCTATTGATCAAAAAAAATCACAATTATCTCTAGGAGCAGGATTATGTATAATAGAGTAGAAACAGCTACTTTCTAGAATAGTTGTTTGAAGACATTTCAAAAATATAGAAATTAATTTCCTCATGACTCTCTATTGTCAGAAGCTGAGGGTAATGTAAAAGCAGCTAATAGGGTCCATTGCTATTTGACTAGATAGATGTGTTAAGCTTCCTGTAAAGCACATTAATTCTTTGTATTAGCAAGTGATGTTAGACCCATGCAACCAAGCTCTGGAATAGTTTTTTCTTTTTGGCAACTTCAGGCAAGTTTGCAAGGAGAACTTGTTTCTCTTCTGATTTATTACCTATCCCTCTGGCAACACTGCCTCTTCCAGCTCCATATTTCTTCCTCTTTCTTTAAGTTCCAGCTACATCCAAAAATGAAAAAAGTTCATCAAAATGACTAAGGATAACGTAACAGAGCATTTCCCACCTTGGGGAAGGAGAAAAGACAAACTGTTTCTTTTTTTTTTTTTTTCAAAGGCTTTAGAACCAGAAGTCTGACCTTCTCCACAACACTGAACAGAGTCTTTGTTCTTTTCTTTTCAACTGTTAAAATATCCCTATTGCTGTGTTTAAAAAAAAAAAAAAAAAAGGCAGGGGGGAGTTAATAGGTTCCATAGACCAGATTGTCCTGTTTTTAACTGTGAAATGCTCAAAGCACAAAGGCAATTTAAAACTTCCTGACAGGGGTAGGTGAGAATTCCCTTCATATGTTACACTGTCCATGTCAGTGACTGTAGTTAAAACAGCCCGAGCAACAGGCTTTTGGCTTATGGATGTCAGAGCCGCTCACCTCGTCTGACCAAAACTTGAGGGAAAAAGAACAGAACTTTTGCAGCAGGGTAGGATCCTGAAAGAAGCAATATCCTCCTGTTTCTGAAGGCTGGATGCACCAGTGATGCATCTTTCCAGCCAAACTTTCTCCCTTCACCAGCCATTCCTGCAGCTCCTGAATGTTCCCTCCCTATCCCACTTCTGGGTCTGTGCTGGCTGCCTTGGGAGTCCCTGTGGCAGCTGGCTGGAGAAGGCTGTCCTGCCAGATAGTGAACAGAGCTTGTGTCTGATTTCACAAGATTTGAACTCGGCCCTGGGCAAACTATTGTATGGAAATATGTTGTAGCATTAAATGCTGCAGAGCTGTAAAGCTAGCACTGCTGCTTCAGAATCCCACGTGGGTCTGTGCTAAATCATCAATATAATACATTCACACTTTAGTTAGTTGCTGTGGGGGAGCCTCTTAATCCAAATGATTATAGTTAATTAAATATTTGATTTTTTTCAAATACAATGAAAATTAATCTTCAGTGAATATATCCAGTATGGTAACAGAGGACTTGATCCAAAGCCTGTTAACATCAGTGGAAGGATTTCTGCTGGATTTGGCGGGTGCTGAATAATACTGGGAAACATAAGAACTTGTGAAAAAGGTTCCCATCTTGTCCCGACCTTCTGCAGTGATTACTTCATGGACTAGAATTCAGAATAGGTGTAAGTGGTTTAGACCTGCACTAAAAACTGCATTTATTACTTGTTGTATTAGCACATGTAATAGCTGTGTGATCCATAGTGACTACATCTTTAAACTTGGAAAGTAAAATCTATATTCAGAAATATGGCTGTGGGCACTGCAGAAACAGCTTCAAAATATCTCATGACAATGATATTACATCTTTTACCCCCATGCAACCTGGTGAAAACTGGGCCAAGGTCTCACACATGCTTTGGTGACTCACTAGCTTTAGGATATGATGTTTCTGTTCTACATTTGACCTAGACTAGAACAAGGAAAACACCTCCCACTTTTCCAGCTGGGCTTAAGTTGAAAGTCAAAATGTCTGTGTTAGAACATGGGAAACATGAATGAGGCAGGAACACAAGGCAGATACACCTGTGCTCATGGCCATGACCTTACATACTTGTAAGACTTGAGCTGAGCAGGGTAGTTTTTGCCAGCCCTCTTGGCTAAACTTAATGCAGCAGGGGGTTTTTTTTGTGTAGAAAGATCTAGGATATTTCAGGCAAGTGCAGTATATTGACAGAGTAAAAATCATCTCAGACCTCTTAGGGTGGAGGCAGCTATACCTCAGCGTATGCCAAACTGTTTCTCCTTGGAGCACTTTCCTGGTACACGAATGCTGGTGTCACACTCCATCAATAAGCACTTCTGTAGCTGCTCAGGAAACAAACATGAGGTGAGAGGCAGCTATGCCATGGATTAAAACTGGGATCAATACAAGGATCAATGGGGGATTTTTAGTGCTGAGACTTCTAAACTATTTATCAGCAGTCTGAAAAGGGGCTGAAGGATGGAGTGGCAACATCTGCAGAGTGTATAAAGAAACACTGAAAACTAAATCAACTTTCCAACAGGGTAGCAAATGCTATCCCAGACTAGCTGAGCCCACTGCTGAGTATACCAACCCGTCTCCAGGCTGGAATGTGTTCATATCTGCCTTAGTGCTGAGGCGCTGCAGGACCTGACAGCAAAGAGAAACAACTGAAAACAGAATCAGAACTTTATGAGGAATAAAGGGGGGGTGGGGGGGTGAAGGGAACTTTGTCCTAGGTGGAGTTGAATTCACTTGGTAGGCTTTTGTGGGTTTTTCAGAACATCACTAAATACATTTTTGGGATCTCCATATGAGAAAATGATTTTCTGTAAATCCACTTTCAGGCCACTGTGGCTTTCTTCCTCCATTGGCTGTTCCATATGGCTGTGATTTATAATGGTCACAAATGATAATACTGATTATCACAGGGATGAAGTAAGGACCTTTAATGAGAGCAAATCAGCTTTTAATTGAGACTTGCTAAGATGGGGTGATAGTTTATGTGGATATGAACTGTAGCAAATGATTTCAAAGGCGCAGTTGCTGAGAATTAATTTTACAACAGATGCAAAGGCCAAACCTGTGGATGTAAACTGGAGGTGAGCTGTCTCAGAGCATCTGGTACAGTTTTGCTGCATGCTCTGGGCTGAGTCTCACCTATGCTTACCCTGCCTCCATCTCCACACCAGCAGCTGTCTGCAGGCATATTTGTGCAAGTACAGCTGCTTGCCAGTGCCCATCATGGAGTTTAGACATCTGCCTGAAATACTAGAGCTGGCTGACTAGGGTGTTAGTATCTAAGTTAATTTCATGCTTGTGGTCAAGGATAAAATAATCAAATTGCTGCTAAAGCTTTAAAACCAGGGTGTGACAGGACAGTCTCCTACAGATCCTTGGTTTCCCCCCCTGTGCCCATACCTGGAACGTGGGCAATGTGTTGTGGTGACCTGTCTCTCAGATGGCTGGTTGCCACCCACTGCTGGGAACAGCACTGCTGCTCCCACTGTGACCAGCACAGATGGGTACAGAGCCATATGGGGAATTCCCTGCTCGACCATCCCCACTGCTGGCTAAGCAGGCTGCTGCTGAAGTGTCCCCAGTTCCTACCAGCTCAGCAAGCAGGACTCTAATGGATTTCAGAAAGTGCAATCATACGTAATGCAGGCTCAGTCCTGCTTCTTTACTTGTTGTATGACTCCAGTGACTGCAGCCCACATACTGCCAATAACAAATAGAAATGATCAAAGACATATTGATAATGAAAACTTTTACAATGTGATCAAGATGCAAAAACTGACTCCTAGAGAGGCAGTGTAGTGAAATTGTACTATTTTTCAGACCCATTAGGAAGTGTCTAGCAAATCCACAGCTATCAGACTTCCCAGTATCTTCAATATAATATTCACAATGCTTAATGGAAGTGTGCTATTAACTTCACTTTGCAGATGAAGAACTGAGGCAAATAGAGCAAACACCAGACAATGCCTCCTGTCCAGAGGTATAACATCCCTTTCCCTGAGCCTTTAAGGAGATGTTCCAGTATGAAATTAGTCATCTAAGTAGGAGTTATATTTAGCTGCAAGCATCCTCATAAATCATTGCCTCCTTTTCTGGAATGACAGGGAGCAGATCATTTTGCAACTGGAAAGACTTCCATTTGGGATTGAGTTTTGGATCAAATATAGATCTGACAGTGATGGGAATAAGCATCTTATTCAATACTGGTTGTTAAAAGTACTCATGCCCCTACTCCATTCCTTGAGATCATGAGCACATGTTTGAGTCCCTGTCCTTGTGCACAGCTGCGTGCATAAGCCCCAACCTGATGGTGCTTTTTCTTGGCTTACATACAATGTTGTATGGTCTGCTTTGTGGTCCAGTTTTGGTTCCTTAGGCTTTCCACTAAGTCCAGCAGGACACCTCAAGGAGCTGGACTTGTTGGTTACTATCTAGGAGATCCAGGCCTCCCAATAGGGCTGAGATTTTTTTTTTTACAACCATAGTATTGGGCAAGAATTCACCTGCTGCAGAACTGTTCCTGAATTCAAGCTTTTCTTTTAAGGAAAAGCAATGACACTCTTCCTTAACTGTAAAGGGAAGATGAAAACGTAAATGAAGTGCAGGGATTAACACAGTCATCTATTGATGTCCTTTGAGACAGAAGAAATAGCACCAAGTGATAAGACCTTGTATTCAAGGTTGGTAGTTGCATCTAAACATTAAGGCTAGTGTTTGATCAGAAATGTACTGTTCATGGCACATCTGACAGACCCTTGCTGCTTTGGACACCAGGATTCTTGTTGTTCTCTCGGTGCCTGGAAGAAGTTGATTTTGACAATAAGAGTAAATTTGTGTTGTATTGTTTTTGCAGAGTCATTGTCTGAGAAAAGAATATATCTTTAGACCAGTGATTATAGCCCTCAAAAACATACAAGGTTCTGGCTGCACAAGTACTTCGTTTGTTCTGGTACAGATAAAAATAGGTAGCAAGCTAAATGGATTTGATAAAAGTAGTTGTAGGTCTGACCCAATTATGCTAATCAATTAGAAACATTGAGTGGGAAGGGTAGCCAGCACCTCTGGAGTATCATTGATAAGTCTTGTATGTTCGAAAACTAGTTTATTTTTTCCACATATATCACTTGGTTTATTAAAAGGTATAACTTTCCCTATAAGTTTTACCTCCCTTATCCTTGGGCTATAATGATAGCATACTCTTTCAACATTTATATTACTAAAAAGTATTCAGTATGCAGAGAACAGAAAATAAGATATCACTGAATAAATTGAATCAACTATCAGAAATAAGACTTGGCTACTGATGGATTTTTAAGTATGTTTCATTTATTAAATCTCCCTATTTTAAATTTGCATGAGACTACCACTGATTTTCCCATCTGCTGTAATAGTGAGACAGAATCCACAGCTGGGAGCAGTTCCACTGAGTTTTGGAGGTTTGCTTCTATAATGGCATCTACCTGACATGCCCAGTCTTGGCCCATTTCTTTTTTTAAAGTGAAGCTGAAGCCTTTGTAAATAGATAGCAATAGCACAAGACAAACTGTATCTGTTTCAATGAATAAAAGACTTTTCTGCTTTACACTGCAAAAATGACACTTATTAGCTGTGTTTAATGTATGTTGATGGGATTCAAATATGTCTTTATGAATAGTTTCCTGCTTAAGCAATGAAATGGTATGTAAGTGACAATGCAGCTAAGTGCAGAAGGCAAGGGGTGGGTCTTACTTGGTGCACACTGAGTTTAGTGGGAAGAATGCACTGATTTAAGCTGTTTTCATAACGAAGAAGCTGTGTAACTTCACTTGTTTTAGTTTATGAATTCCAGTAGTAGTAACAACTTCTACAGCAGCACATGTGTATGCAAGTGCATATACTGCTTTTATTTTTTGGATAGTTATCAATATTTTCTGCACCTAAAGGCTTCCTTCATACTTGACATTTTTTCATATTCTTGAATTCTTAAGGAAGAATTTTCTGGCGTGTAGTGAAAACCATGGGGCTTATTACAAGGTGCAGATATTTCTTAGAGCAAATCTTCTGGGGAGACTATTCAGATATCAAATGCAGTGACAACGCTTTATAATCAAGGCTGAGACCTCTGAGGTCTGAGTTGTGCACAGATGTAGATATCAAGAGAGGAGGAGCATAATGGTGTAACTTTATTCTTTATCTGATACTTTCAGTATGTGTTAGGTCATGGCATGCAGTCTACCTAAGCAGCTGGTGGTATGTGGAAAGGGATTAAAAATGGTGATCATGCCAGGAATATAGTGCTATTCTAGCAGAAACTTCTGCAATATGATATAACTTACTACTTGTTAGTACTCTCTACGCCTGTAGTAGTCAGTGCAGCTGTAGACATACATGTGTTGCACTTGCACAACAGAACTGAAAACAGCCTTTGCACTGAGATTTCACACTTCCATGTCATGCTTTGAATATACTTGCAGTTGTCAAAAAAAGAAAAGCTGACTTAAAAATAAAAAACCTGAAGATTTTGAGTAAGAGTTGGAAAAACAACAAACCACAAAGCCACAGGCATTATTTGGATCAGGTGGGGTAAAAATTTCAAGAGGATCCAAGTGCTTTATGGTGCTTTTCAAATGTGTAAAACCTGAGTCAGCACCCTGGTTAAAAGTAAGCTCCATGATTTTTCTACTCTGCAAAATACCTTATTAAACATCATGGAAAACCCACTTTTTGCAAACATAAGGGCTAGTTTACTTTTTATCTGTTCTTCAATAATAGTGCCAGATGAGCATGGATATGCTGCTTTAGCATCTTTCCTGGAGTAATTGATTGCCCTTGCCCCCATCCAGTCTGCCTATACTCTTGCTTTTGCACAAAGTAAGTTGGACCATTCCACCTATCTCTATGGTTAGGCAAGGCATAAGTCATCTAGGGCCTCAGCAGACTTGTAGCAGCAGATTAAAATTAGATGTTTGAGACTGTTACCACCCTTACCCATCTGCCTTGAATTCCAACCAGATGCCGCTGCCCCCAGTGATGTGCGAGCTCCTCATGAATCAACTCCTGAACCGTTGCAGTTCCCAGGCTGGTGCATTAAAGTAAAACAGAAGTCAATTTTAACCTCAGACATCACCATGTGATGTTAATTCCAACTGCAGAGTTGCAAACCAGTATTTTATAAAACTTCCAAATTCAAAACAATTTTTAAGATTGTTTAAAAAAAACCCACAGGAACTTCTTATTCAGATTCATGATGCATCACTATCTGCTTACTTTTTAAAAGCAGTGCATAAATACCTGTTATCCTGTGAGCTCCCTTTTCCTGCTGTTCCAGACAGGCTTTGAGTACTGATGTTGTGTTTATTCAGGATAACAAAAAATGTTCTCTAGTGAATAATAAATTGACTTTTTTCCTTGTCCTTTTAGATTACTATGAATTTTTTAAAGGGGGAATAGTTTTCTTTTCACTGCCTCCACTGCAGTAATTTGCTGTCATTTCATGGGATTGAAGGGTAGTGAAAATGTCTTTTTAACAGACAGTACAATAATTAACACCATTGAAAGAAAATTAGCTAGAGCATCTAGGTGGCAAAGTGAGCTGATGGGGTGAATTTTTGAAGCTACCTAAACAGCTTTAGTGCATCCGTCCTACTGTCAGAAGTGACATAAGAGCAGTCTCTAACAAAAGTTATCAGTCAGCTGTTACCCTTCAAAAAAAAAAAAAATCAACTAAGTGCTTATCAAAGCACTTAAACTTTACATAGTTCCCCAGATGCTTTCTTTGCAGGATTTGTGGTGAGAGAATGAGTTGTGAACGGAACAATGTCTACAGTGTCCACTTCTCCTAACAGGAGAACTACCTTTTAATTTTCTCAATGCTAAAAAAAAAATCATTTCCCCAAACCACTTGGCTTTTGAGGATGCAGCTGACCCCTGTGTAACCCCAGTGAGGAGCCGAGGGCTCTTGGGGACAGTCTGCTGAATGCATGTCAGTGGCTGTCAGTCAGATCTGTCATCCTGTCTAGTTACTAACACGCCTTGTAGCCTGCGCTGGCTGCTTCTCGGGGAGTGACAAGAAAGTTGCTTTGTAGTTAATGTCTTCAGTTATTCTCACCTTCTCAAACTTCCTACATATGGATCAGCCAGAGGCTGCTTAAGTGTTCTTTAAAGCTTCTATTTTTGTTTAATAACTGGAATTTCCCGAATGAAGGGAATACTGTGGGATTACTTTTATTGGTTCATAAGGCTCCTCCTTTTAGCTATGAACTCTCCCAAACTTGCCCCAGAGATACACAGACCTGCCTGCCAACTTCCTTCATAACAGAAGTGTTGTCTGTACCAGATGTTCAGAGCTCCTGAGTCAGAATCCCAGAGATGGTGAGATTGCTTTAAACACACATTAATAATACTCAATCTTTAGTCTTCCGAGCTCTAAAGTTCAATAGGGCCACATCTTTTTGATACCACTCCCAACTTTAGGGGTAAAAAAAATGCAGTTTTGTTTATATGAGCAGATGATGAGACTGCATTTGAGGTTCTGCGTGAACTTGTAAGAAGGAGCATTGAAGGAGATGTTCAGCTATCACGAGGCTGTTGATGTGATTTAGATTTGGTGTGGACAGAAGGTCAAATTGTAACAGGTCAGGGGAGATCAGTGTCCAGGCTTTGGTAAGTAAGAGCCTGTAATAAGCACTATGCAGGGAAATGGGCTTAAAGCTCAGACGCTTGCCATGCTTGTGCCTTGCATTAAGGATTACACAGGCAGAAATAGGACAAGAATCAGCTCTCTCACTTTCAGCCTAGTCCAGGTCATATCTGAGTCTTTAGGTTTCTCTGCCATCTTTGCTTACTCAAGTAGGAAAGCTGCTGAGATGATCCCAAGACACTATTCCTGCCAAGGCATTTGCTGATCTACAGATGGACATTTTGTGTGTTTAAAAAAGTACTATCCATTACAGTCCTCCTCCCAGAAGAATTGCAGGTTAAAAAGAAACTATTACATCAAGACACAGGTATGTAGGCGAGTAAAACATTGCCTGTAAGACAGTGCAGGGCAACCCCTCCTGCTTTCTCTAGCATCATGCTACTGCTAACAGGGCTACTGCAGAAACCCACCCTACAGAGCTGGAAGAAAGCCTGTCCAGTTCCCAAGCAAGTTAATGTTGCTGGAGATTGCTGATGTTCCTGTGCTTCAAGGAGGATAGTGGTGGCCCTTGGGGAGCCTTGCATCCTTTGGAACAGGTCCTGGAAAGCGCTCCTGTGAAGGATAGGTTTTGCTTGTGTTCCCCAGCATCTCATGTTTTTCCTAGCAGGAGACAGTGTGTGTAGTCATTTACAGAAAGTCACACTGCTCTATTTGTTGTTGGCTTTCAAAGGGCTGAGTGAGACTATCCAAGAGGAGGGGAGAGATGTTCTGAGCAGCCTCCTTCCACGTTACACCTGTCCTGAGCACCACTTGTGCCACTGTAACCACAAATGGCTATTGTTTTCAGCATATGATCTGTTCTCAGTGCCTCGGTGATGCAGAAGAATTTGGCTCCTGGGTTGTGTCTGAAGTCCCAAGAATAAAATCTCACCATTAGTTATGTTAAGCTGAGTTAATTTGGGGGAGAGGGAGATACGTTTGAGCTCTTTGCCTTAACAGTCTTAACACTGGTTTCCACAAGCTGGAAGCAGTGATACACCATGTTAAGATGTCTGCAGTTTGTGATGGATGCAGATTGTGAGAAACCATTCCAGGTTAGCAAAAAGGGGAGCAAGTGTTACATAGGCAAGTTATTTTGACATCTCTTGTTTATACTAATTTGGATAGGGACAGATGGAAAAGACTTTGGCTGGGCCTGCCAGGTTTATTCCAGTCCAAAGGAGGAGGAGAGAGAGTAGGTAGCTTATTGCTGTTAAGATACCATAGGGGAAGCTCCTGGGGACTGAGGTGGCACAGTTTGTTTGGCCAGGCAGGACATTAGAAGAAGGAAAGGGACTGAGATGTGCTAGGTGTGATTTGAAGCTGGCAGGAAAAAAAAATAGAAAAATTAGAACAACTTGGTCATCCATCCTCATGTGAGTGCAGGAGACCAGAGCAGGGAGACTTTTTTTAACTCTTCCCCATTGCAGAACAAGCTGCTCCAGAAAAACAGGGCTATTTAGATACTTTCTTCCCCATGGCAAGGGAGAAATGAGGACAGCTAGACAAGCAGTGGCTCAGGCCTTGCCCTGCTCTGAAGCCAGGCCAGTGGTGATTTGTGCTGCTCCCCAGGCACTGATGGAGCCCACTGGGCTTCCCAGGTGAAGCTGGCACAGAGTCCAGCCCTGGCACTGTGGACTGTCATGTCTACTCATCTTGGAGGGCTGTGTCTTTCTGGTTTTTGAAAACACTAAGGGTCTAGGAATCCTACTTTATCTCCCAAGCCCCACAGCAGTCAGCAGTGGGTTTTCTGCTTCTGGCAGGAATAAAACTCTCAACATTTAATGCAGTGTTTGGGTCCCTTCTTGTGTAGCTGCACAGGCCATTATTGAATGGTATGATCCCCATTGCATCTACTTAGAAAAAGGTTTCCCTTCCAGGGAGAAGGAGTGGATGGGATACCCTGCACTGCGTGGAGTAAACCTGTAGGTTTGTGAATATGATACATAAGCAGGAAAATCCCAAAGTTAAGTATTTCTGCAGTTGTGCTGGGAGAACAAGGCAAGACTCTTGGACCATAAGGGGTACACGGATTAATCTACTGTTCTGCAAATCATTCACTACAGTGAGGCACCTCTGAAGATATAGCTTTTATATGAACAAATTTCCTTTGTGTAACGAGAAGATTCACCAAAGATAAAATACAGAGGAGGAGAATAACAGGGCAAGGCTCATCTCCCATGTAGAACATAGAATGATTTAGGTTGGAAAAGACCTTTTAGATAATCAAGTCCAACTGTAAACCTAACAGCGCCAAGTCTGCCACTAAAACATGTCCCTAAGGGCTACATCTATGCATCTTTTAAATACTTCCAGGGATGGTGTGATCTATGTCAGATCAGAACCACGTTTTCTTGCTGTGTAGTTGAATCTCCCTGCATAAACTGCATGACAGGCAGTCTGTGAGCAGATCCTCATGGGGGGCGTAGAGAAGGTGCGCAGAGACTGTTCGGTCCCTGGAACAGGCGGCTGCTGTAGCAGCTTGGGAGGAGTAATGTCAGTGGGGCAAGCGGCTCTGCCTTGCTCTGCACGTTGGCTGTGCTGTACCTGACCACTCTCCTTACCTGTCTGTCAGCTTAAACTGATTCTCAGTGATGTGCACTGGGGATAGTGTTAGGAAATCAAAGGACTTCCCCAATTTAGCAAATGGGGGGTCAGGTAGCCAAGTGTGACTGAGACAATCCATATCCCATTTCACAGCCTCCCTAAGTGCTATTCCTGTGCTCTGTGGTCCTGACCCGTGACTATGCCATCTGAGTACCTTTTCTTGCACATTCTCTGATTTTTTTGCTTCAGCCACAGGTAGCACAGACACATGTTCACTGCAGCTTCCTTTTACATATTTGAAGACTTTCCCATTAATCATCTCTCTTGTTTAATAATCTTATCTCTTGATTAAGCCTCAGTTCCTTGAGGTTTCCTGCTCAGCTGTGTTTGCCAGGCTCTATGATAGACATTCAGCTGTCAGATGCATCCTTTATGTGTGTAACAGCTGTAAAGAGCTGCTGTGTAAGCATTACACCTACATGCCACCAAGCCTTTGACAGCAAGCAAAGGTGCTACATAGAGATATTGGGGCAGGTATTGAGGTAAGTCAGCATTGTCACTTCTGTGAGCTCTGTGTTTGGCACCAGGGCAGGCTTTATCTGATGCTCGGAGCTGACAAATGCAAGATAGGAAAGGGTACTGACTGTTCCTTACAGATGATGTGAATTACCTAGGAGAGTTGGTAATAAAGGACCTGAAATGAGAATGGCTAGACTTTCTTGCTCAGCTCCATTCACAAAGTTAGCTATAATGCTGCTGTTCACTTGTGTTGAGACATGTATCTTGCTAAAGAATATGCCCTGCACCCTAATTGGAGATTACAGTAAGGGACAATATGGTAAACACCCAAATGGAAGTATCAGAATGGGAATAAGTCAGCCAGAACCGATGACTGAGCTGTTAATGTCCTTCTCTGATTTAGATTGATTCTAATTGCAAATATAAGTCAGCTGATTGTATTCAGTCTTTATTTATGATCAGTTCTGATTACACAAATTATGACAAATATGAATTAGGTTGTAACGAGCCCAGCAATAAGCTCTATGTTGCTAGGTAACAAGCCAACATTATTTCAAACAATCCAATCAAGGGGAGGCAACTGAGCTATTGTTCCCTGTTCTTGCTCCTTGTTCTTTAGGCTTGCTGTTCAGAGCCTTCTAAATGTCTTCTCCTTAGTATTTGATTTTCTGGGAGGAAGGATAAAGGCTTTGTTGAATTTCAAGCTGGCACCTTTGCAATCAAGGGGAGGCAACTGAGCTATTGTTCCCTGTTCTTGCTCCTTGTTCTTTAGGCTTGCTGTTCAGAGCCTTCTAAATGTCTTCTCCTTAGTATTTGATTTTCTGGGAGGAAGGATAAAGGTGCCAGCTTGAAATTCAACAAAACCTTTGCATAGTGCTCCATTTGACAAAGGTTTTTGTAGCAGCAGTTGTGGGAGCAGCTGTCTCAGTGCTCAGCATGATGCACTGCTGGATGCTGAAATCATTGCAGAGCAGCCCTGAACTAGTGAGTTCTGGTATCATCTAATTCCACTGCTTGCAACACTTAACACTGCCTTCACTGCTGTCAGTTTGCTGTTCTTGTGGTATTGAAATGAAATGGTACAGTGGATGTTAATCTGACCCAGGTTTTGGTGACTTCATGCGAAACCCATGGATGCTTCTTAGACTAGACAACGCCATCCCAGCATTGGGGAAACTGTCTGAGATTAGGTGTAACCCAGAAACAGCTGCCAACTCTGTGAAGCTTTTGTAGAAGAGAGCTTGGCATGAGGCTCCTGCTCAGTACAGAGCCACATCTTGTGTGTGATGGCCAAAACAAAGGTGGTTGAGGCCACAGCGAGTAGATTGGCAGAGCCATTGATAAAATGAACTTAGCACAGTGTTTTCCTACCTGGCAGTGGGCATCCTAACAACAAAAGCTCTAGGCGTGCTTGAATCGGTGTCCTGGAAATGGTCAAGACAACAGGCAAACCCCATGCAACCTGTTCTCTACTGAGGACTGGAAAAGGTAGCTTTTAATCAACCTGAAAATAACCTGAGCAGTGCACTGAAGCATCTTTGCTTTAGAGATATGTCAGGAACACTTTCAATCTTTTCTTTCCTGGAACAGCAGGAGAAATGCCACTGAAATAAGGCCTGTAATTTCTCCTCTGTAATTATACCTGTCACCACTTCCGATGGAGCTGATATAAATAGCCAGTTCTGCCTTCTGTTTGCATTGTGCTTTTTTAATACAAAACAAAAAGGAGAGAAGCAAATTGTCTACTCCATCTCTGATGGTAAGACCAGCCTAAGATGTATAAAAGTTGAAGCATTCATGTACTGCTAATTTCTTCTGTATTTCTAAGCTTGACACTGTATACAACATTAATGTTGTAAGTGATCTTATTTACTAAGAGTAATTGCCTGTAGGATTTGTCACATGATAGTCAGATGATGAAACCAAAAGGCATGTATGTTAATGTATGCTTTTATCTTATGCTTTTTTATATTGAAGGTTTAAATTAGATATTAGGGGGAAGTTTTTTACAGAGAGTGGTGAGGTGGTGGAACAGGCTGCCCAGAGAGATGGTGGATGCCCCATGCCTGGAGGTGTTCAGGGCCAGGTTGGACGGGGCCCTGGACAACCTTGTGTAGATCCAGGCCTGGAGGTTGGTGGCCCTGCCTGTGGCAGGGGGGTTGGAACTCTGTGATCCTTGGGGTCCCTTCCAACCCAGACCTTTCTATGAATCTATGAATCTCTGTGTGCCCGGTGTCTACTGTTAGATCCACAGTTGTCTGGAAACAAAAGGCAGGCTTGTGCCAATGTGAAATGAAAATCACCATGCTTTAGTCAGGATTCATCTGAAATCCTTGCATAAGCCAAGGGAATTCACGGTTCGTTCCTAGAGATGTAGGAATTGATGCATTCCAGCAGAGAAAAGAAATTGCAGTATATTTTAAATTGCTCCACTTGGGATATATTGGACCAAATTTGCTAGCAGCGTAAACAATGCAGCCTAGCTCTTGTCAGTGGAGCAGCAGCAATTATGCCACATAAAGATCTTAAGTTGACCCAATGACCAAATAATTAATTTGCACTGGGGTGACAGAGCCCAGTGTCTTGGCTGATCACTACTGACGCTTACTAGATGCCAGAGGCTTTGTTAGGATGGCTAGATTAGTGGATTTAAGAACCACTGTGCAGTGGGATCTAAACTACTTCCAACCTCACCAGTTTCAATGACAAATGCAACATGTAGTTCTCTGCCCTTGACTTTAAGCAATAAGCAGTCATAAAATACATAAATCCATTAAAATAAAATCCCTGATGCAATTTCAAGTCCCTCTATGTTCCCAAGAGATGAAAAATCTTATGGGGGGAAAATGAAGTTATGTGTTTATGCAATGTGTTCAGACACTGCAATGATGAGTTATCACAGCCAGAAACAACTAGAAAGAAGAAACAAATAAGACAAGAAATGTTTGTTTATTCTAATAACAGAAATTTAATAGTTCCCAAAATTGGTATTTAAAACTTACTAATTGGTAAAGAGACTGTCACCCACCACAAACCTCTACCTAGAAAAGGGATAAAGTCAACACAGCAATCAAATCCATGCAGAATGTGGTCCATGGCTTAGACCCACAGGGTTTACTTGGGTCCAATTTATATTGATAAACACTTTTATTCTTTTCAGGAGTCCCCAGATTAACCTCAAAAGCTGTGATAGTCATTAAACAGCCAAACAGCAGAGACATTCCAAGCTGTGATAGTCATTAAACAGCCAAACAGCTGTTTGCACCCTGCTCAGACAAGGATAACATGAGGACATCCAAAATCACCTTTCTCTTCACAACACCCCCTTCCATGCTCAGACGAGGGTGCTGTCTTACCCAGCTCTTTTCTGATCTCTGAAGTGAAGATGTCATTCTTCCATTTGCAGCTGAGTTAAATATTGCCAAAATTCAGCTAATAGTTGTAATTAAATGTGTTCCTTTATGTGCATTGGAGCATTTGGAGCCCCACTGGTGAGTTGGGTGGATGCTTGCAAATAGGAACTGCCCCACCTCTGGACAAGTCACACTGGTCCCATGATACAACACAATAGACATCACAAACCTCTCAACACTGCCTTGTTTGGATATTCTCAAAACAACACTAAGGCTCAAAGCTTGATTTGTCTGAAGAGCTCAGTATCCATAAACTCATTACAAGAATCAAGGTAGCATTTGTTATGCTATATATAGCAAGAGACAAAGAAAATAGGGCCATTGTGCAAAGCATCAATTAGGCCTCTTAGTGAGCCATGGAAGTAAAACTCCTCAAAACAAAATTGCCATTTGCAATGCAGTGAATCATGAATGGTGTTGCCTGTACCAGGTGTCAAGGAAAAAAAGTAAGAGCAGAAGACTTTTGCTGTGCTTTGTTCTGAAGCAGTTAGCTGTCATCATTTTAAAGTAATTTAAACAGCCCCAGTGACTCTTCTGCAGTTTTGTCTAGCAAAACTGTGCATCCCAGAAGCAGATTGTACTGCTGTTGATGTAATTGAAGGTGATAAACATGTGCTAATAAGCTTGGACTCGATTTAAGGTTGGAGAGACTGTTCCAGGAATCCTGCTGCCGTATGTACAGGAGGGCAGAGGGGCAGCGGAACCCTGTGGCTAGGAAGGGAAATTCCTGGATGCTGTCATAGAATCATAGAAAGGTCTGGGTTGGAAGGGACCCCAAGGATCATAGAGTTCCAGCCCCCCTGTCATGTGTTATAAGTGCCTACCTGTTCACAAACAGGTACCTTCTTACATACACTGAGAGATTTCAAACAAAACCATGTATTAAAGTTGCTGAGGTTCATGCATTCCTTTAAAAATTTGTACAAGCCCATTTAAGAATGTCTCCAAATGCCTGTCTTCTGTTTCAGTAACTCTTTTTTTTTTTTTTTTTTTCCCCTTGACTTTCACTGTGCCAGCAAGCTGCATGCTGGGGAGGGGGCCGTGCTTCTTTCTTGAACAGCTTCTTTAGCCTGTACTTGCCCTGCGAGTTCAGGGGATCCATCTTACTTCAGTGCTCAAAGCCTGAGGGTTCTCCTGCAGGACCGTGGCCTTCTGCAATACAGGAATAACACTGACACATCCCAGCTCTGAATTCTTACTAAAACAATATCATCTGCCCAAGAAAGTTTTGTTACTTCTGAGAACTTGTTTTGTCAAATTTCCTCACCATTTTCCCCTACTTGCTCTCGGCACTGGCTATGTCCCTTCATCCTGTCCTCTCTTAGAATATGGCTTAAATAACATCTTATTGAGCCCCTAGCTTGCTTCCAAAGAACAACAAACTCATATCAACTGATCAGAGCATGCCTGCATCAGAAAGCCATCCCTTCCCCTCAGCAGCAGATGAGACCCTTCTTCACCCACCCTTGGTCTTTCCTTCCCACTCCTCAGGATGGCATTCCTTGTCACTTGGCAAGGAGCTCAGCAGGGCCTTGGCTAATAAAGGAGGCAGCAAATCCAAGACATTCAAATGCCACCTGCTGCGAGGGAGGTAATAGCTTACTGCTGTACCACCACCCTCCCTGTTGGGTTCCCTCCTTTGGAAGCAGGTGCCCTTTCATGCTGTTTCTCATGCAGCCCTGTTTGGTGCTGCCTCCTCCAATGTTTTCTGCTTTTTCTTCTGGAGAGAGCAAAATAGCACAGTTCACGTTTATTTTTAAGTCCCACCAAACATTACAAGTGCATTTCCCTAAGCACCTTTTTGAGGAATTTAACTTGTACAGGTTACTAAGCTTTGGAAAAACTGAAGAAGCCCTGGTGGGTTTGTAGAGCAGAAGAATCATCATAAGTGATGAACAACTAATGTATGTGAATCTTAGCTATTTTCTGCAAGAGTTAATTGATACAAATGTACCGAGAGTGAACATGCCTGCTGCTTCACTGCATCTAAGAGTTCTGAACTTGGACCATGAGGTGTATAGCAAAAGCTCCCTGGCACTGCAGCTTTTACTGAATTGATTGAGAAACATAATATAATCCACTTACAGGACAAATTCATGAAACTTGCAGGTTCTGAGAATGTTTTGCAAAAAGCTAACAGCCACTTAAATATGCATGAAAAAGGAGCACAGCGTGACCCTCATGAATAGCAGCAAATAAAATCCAAGCTGTGTTTCTCCAAGAACAGAGCCAAGAAAACTGTTTCATTTAATATTTTTACCAGCTCTGATATTTAGTGGCTCTGAAAAGTAGTCTATGCAAGTTTCTTTTGTACAATATTGACTTGAAAAGCAGGGCCATGTGCATATTTATTACATTGAAGGATTATGACAAAAGCTTCTCCTCCCTAAGTAGTCATATAAAATTGTCTAGTTCCTGTAAACGGTCTTAACACTCTCTGTAGTCACTGTAGGTTATAATGCTCACAGAGCAGCTCATTCCATCTATGTGAGGAAGGAGATGTGTTACCTTGAGGAGAGAACTGTAGTTGGAGTCTAGATGACTAACAGATTTTTTTCTTTTTTTATCTAACACTATATATCTAGTCTATGTGACTTGTCTGCCATCACACAGCAGAGCTGTGATGCAGTAACAACATTGAACTCAGCCCTTCTGATCTCTAGCATACTAGTAGCAAAAGTAAGATCAGAGAAAATGCTAGTCTGTCATTGAGTGGAAGGGACAAGCAAAGTCAACCCAATGACTGGAAAAAGAATGATCCTTGAGGATAGTCTACAGTGCCCTGGATCCTCCTTGTCTGTTGGCCTCATCTCAGTCCTTGGAAAGATCATTCACTTTGGAATTCTGTTCCATGGGCATGAAAGGCAGGAGGGAACAACCAAAACTCACTAAGGGCTGATCATGCTTGACCAACCAGAGATCCTTCCAGGATGAAATGACTGGCTATCAGAACTTTAATGTCAGTAAAGTTTTTGACAACTCCCACAGCATTATTTCTTAACTGACAAAGTATGGGCTGGACAAATAGGCTGTTAAAGCCTAGTAGTCCAGCCAATTTTCAAGCTATGAGTGACAACTAGTGTCTTGAACCTCTGGTTTACAGATGCTGTCAAGGAGGATATACCCTGTGGGTCATACTGGAGTCAGTAGTGTTCAACATTTACAGCAACAGCTTGCAATGAGAGAAGGCATCTTTGAGAAACTTGTGGACAACTGAAAATGGGGTGGCAGGGTTGATAGGACAAGTGGCAGGGCTTCAGTTTAGAGGGAACTGGGGAAACTTGAAGACTGAGCCAAGAGGAACTGGAAATTCAACAAGGCAATGGAACTGAACTCTTGTCCTTACTGGGATGTTGCACAGCAGGGGGTTAGTGTGCATTGTAGCTAAGGAGGTGGACATTAAAAAACCTTATTTGCTAGAGGGTGTAGCAGCACTAGGGCAGTTTACCCAGAGAAGTTAAGTTCTTAATTGTTGGCATTTTTAAGGGCTCTGCTAGATGTAATCACAGCCAATCTAGTGCTGATGGTGGCCCTGCTTTGGGAGGTTGAATCACCTCCTGGGATGCCTTCCAGCCAGCATTTCTCTGATTTTCTGAACAAGCAAGGGCAGTCTTAGGAGATCAGACTTAAGGCTTGTAATAATTCTGTCCAACCATAAGATTGAGTCTATTAATTCTGAGAATTACAGCTCCCAGTGATGGACACCAACAGGGGCACGGGGATTCTTGATAGACCCGTTGTTAGCAAAATAGCCTTACTAATAAGGCAAGAGAAAAGTGACATGAATTCAATTCCTTAAAATGTGAAGAAACTTTTTCTCAATAAGATAAGCTTTGGATATTTCTGTAGAGATAAAGTTGTCTTTCAGGTCATCATTAATATTCAATTGGCACAATTAAAATTTTAGCCTTTCCACTATTATCAAGTGGCCTTGCATTTCTAAGGTGGAGAAAACTCACCTTCTTGTCTTTAACAATCTTGCTTAACCAAAGATTCAGCCTTGCCTATTTACAGCACTGAAGTCAGGGCAAAAAAAAGCCTGTACAATAATAAAGAGATCAAGATTGCTAATGACAAATCTTCTGTGTGTTTGGCAGGAAAAGCTTGCATGTAAAAAAAAAAAAAAAAAAAAATAGTATTTTGTTAGCAGCATTTATGAATAGCAAACTAGCGAGGCTCATTTGCCCCTAGGATGCCATGGAGACAGCTTTTACACCCCACTATTTGTCCCTCTCGTAATAACTGAATTTTGAAGAGCTGTACTCTTACAGCTCTCCTGAACCCTCATGAGCAGGTCTAAACTGTGGGCGTAGAACCTTTGGAAAGGACAAAACATCTCTTGAAAACAGTTTGTTCTCTATTATAAAAGAGATTTCTATCAAAAAAAAATCAGAAACAAAGGAACTGAATATATCTCAAAAAAAATGATACTATATAGGAAAAGATCTAAAACAGTGAAGCAACGGTCTTTCATTTTGTGTTCAGAAACTTTTGGCTCAATGTCATTTACATTAGTCTTGGCAGAGCAACATACCAAAACTGAGCATCTTCTGGGCTGGAAAGTTGTAACATTGACTTGTATAAGCCTTTCTCTGTACTTCCAGTCTTCCTGAATCTATTTTCCTTTGTCCTGGTTTCAGCTGTGATGGAGCTAATTTTCTTCCCAGTAACCACTGTGTTTTGGATTTAGTATGGGATTAGGTATATGAAGAATGTTGATAATGCATGGATGTTACTAGTTGTTGCTAAGAGATCAAGGACTTTTTTCAGCTTCCAAGGTTTTGCTAATGTGCAGGTGCAAAAAACCTGGGATGGGTATATAGCCAGTATAGTTGACCCAGACTAGCTGAAGGAAGTATTCCATACCATTGATCCCATGCCCAGTATAAGTGGGGGGGTCAGCTGGTGGGCCAGGTTTGTTCGTTCCCTGACTTGCTTTCAGGAACTGGGGTTCTGAGATCTTTCTGTGGCCTGGCAGTTAACTAGAAGAGGAAATGTTCTGGGTGGCATGTCAATTTTGTAGGTAATAACTGAATTTTTAAATTCCCTTAGGATTACAGTTCTTTATGATATGATTGTTGGCGGAGTCAAGCCATGTTTACCTGGCAGGGGAGACACCATGATCAGGCAGGTGGTTTTCCCATGGCGAGGCTCATCTGCATAATTTGTGGTAGTGGGGGACTGTGTTTTCGATAAGAAAAGCATCAGGGAGGTAATTTGAGACAGCCAGCATGACTTTACTAAGGGCAAGTCCTGCCTGACCAGCCTAG
>JMFS01124402.1:0-24329 GCA_000699545.1 Podiceps cristatus | reverse complement strand
GGGAATGGTAAGTCCTTAAAGAAACTGTCACTGGTTCGAAAATACATATCTCTTTATATATATTTTCTTTTTCAAGAGAGTTACTGAGTTGCCCCTAGAATGCTTTGTCAGGGTTGTGCCCCTGGAGACTGGACAGATGGGTAGGTTTGACAGCAGAGGGGGTTTCCTCCTGCAGAGGCCTTGCAGCCAGGCCCTTTGTACCTCGTCTCACTCCTGTTGCGAGCATGGTGGCAGGCCCAGCAGGGCGCGGAAGCTGCAGCTGGGAAGGGGGTGGGTTTACAGCTCCGAGCCCGGAGGGCTGGGGACCGAGACACGTGGGCCCTGCTGCCGCGCCAGTGGGGCAGAGCTGGCCTGGCTGCGGTGCGCCCTCGGAGGAGGGGCTGGTTCTGCGAGTTTTCCTGCCCTGCCCCTTGCTGGTGGTGTGCAGTAGTGTTCACGGCATGGGCCACGCTCTCTGTTCATGGCCAAGCTGTTTCCTCTGCCCGGGGTTTGGCGACTGCGCAGCATTTACTGCTGCATGTGCAACCTGCCTTTGCGTTGGGAAGGCGGAAGCTTCACGTGGTCATGAAGGCAGGGCCTGCAAAAGTGCATAACCTATTATCTCTGCCAGTCTTCTTTTTCTGTTACACCTGGCTTAGCTGTCTTGCCACTCTGCGGTGGAAGCCTCATTCATAGTTTTTTCTTTAGAGTTTTGCAGTGTTTCCCCTGTCCCATGTGCCTATTGAGCATACCAGCTGCCCAGATATTTTTGGGGAAGGATTTGTATGAATTCACTCATTGCCCATGCATCTGCTGGGGGGAGGTGAGAGTGTGGCACAGTTGCTGTGGGTGTGTAGCCATGTAACTGCTGGGGACTTGCTGGTGTAAGTGATGACTGAATTTTTTCCCCATCAGAGCGACAGTGTTGATTTCTTGCTATTCAAGCCAGATCATATCTGATGCACCAGCAGGGAAGTGCTGCTGTGTCCCACACCGTGGCAGGGCCTGGTGCCAATTGTTCCTTTTGGCTTTGCTCCTAGGGTGCTGGAAGAGCAGAGGGTGCTCTCCGGGAGACCTGATGTGCTGGCTGTAGCTGGTGGTGATCAGTTGTGTGATGAGGGCAGTTGCCTGGTTTGCTCCTCCATGCCTGAACCTTCAGCAAATAGGAATGGTGAGTCCTTAAATTAAATTTTAAAAAAGGGAAGGGGAACGGGGACACCTTTCTGCAAGGCTGTTGCTTCCAAAAGTCTTTGTCCCTGGAGACATGACTGATATGTAGATTTAAAAGCATTAGTCTAGGTACTGTAGAGGTGAAAGCACAGAGGTTTACCTCATGCAGAAACACAAGGCCCTTTGTGGCTTGTGTTGCTCCCGTTCCAGCATTTCTAAAGTGGAAGGTGTAGCAAGTGACCAGGAACCAGCAGGGCAAGGAATCTGCAAGCTGCACCAGTGAGGGTTGAGCTGGAGGAGGATGGTTTACAGCTCTGTCCTGTTTGTTTCTCTGATGCATTGTGTTCAGAGAGCTCATCTTAAGGACACCCTGCATGGAGATGGGGGTGATTTGCCTCTCAGAGCAGCCATCCCAGTAAAGGACAAGAACCACCTGGCTGAAGTATGTCCCTTTGGAAGAGAGGTGCAGTTGAGTCTTTTCTGTGCTGGCCAACTTGAGCCAGTGTGAGGGGACTGCAGATCCTATGAGTGTTCAGTGACAGTCATATGTGTGCATGGCTTTGCCACTTCCTCTGCTTTTAGTTCCCTCAGTCCCTGCAGATCTGCTGGGGGAGGTGGGAGTGTGTGGCACAGTTGCTGTGGGTGTGCAACCACGTAATTCCTGGGGACTTGCTGGTGTAAGTGATGACAGAATTTTTTCCCCATCAGAGCGACAGTGTTGATTTCTCATTGTTCAAGCCAGATCATGTCTGATGCACCAGCAGGGAAGCGCTGCGGTGTCCCCACACCGTGGCAGGGCCTGGCATTAACTGTTCCCTTTGGTTTTGGTTGTAGGGCTCTGCAAAGGCAGTGGGGGTGTTGAGCCTCTTAGAGACTGGATGTGACGGCTGTATCTGGCAGTGATTGTGATGAGCTCGTTTTGCTCCATGATACGTGCCCCTCTGGCAGGGGAGAATGGTAAGTCTTTCATCCACCTATATTCACTAGTTCAAAAAGGGTGGGAGGGGAACAAACATCTTTCTGTGGGGGAGTTGCTTCTGCAATTCTTTGACAGGTTAGTGTCCCTGGAGACTTGACAGATGCATGGATCTGAGCATTGCAGCAGGGGCCCTTTTAAGTGTTGGACCTGCGTATCAACATCTTACTATCTTTCCTGCAGGGAGTAATACTTTGGTCAGTATTAATACTTTTTGGACATGAAGATTATTCAAATGCAATTGATTGCCTTTTAATGTTCAGCTGAAGATCATCTGTCATGATGACCTCAGACTTTTCCCCACCAGATTGGCAATGCTGATGCAAGGTTCTGTTTTAGCCAGATTATCTGATTCCTCAGACCCGAGGTCCTTCAGTTCTGCATGACTACATGCCCTTGCACGTCTGTTTCAGGGAAACTACATACATGCTGCATGCTTTGAGGGCAGGCAGCACTGGAGGGTGCTGTCTCCACATATAGTAACACTGTATAACACTATCTGACATGCGTAGAAGACATGATTAAAAATAAAAGAATTCTTGCTTTCAGAGATCTTGGGTAAATGGCAGAGAGTTCTGACAGGTTTCAATTTAATTTGAAGGGCCTAAGTGTAACACACCCCCCCCCCCCCCCCCTATTTAAGCAGTGTTAAAATTAGGTGCTTACAGAGTCAGGGAGCTTTTGTTCTTGATCTTTTTTTTGGTCATTCCCCCCTTCAATGGGAGATTCTCAATGCCTTGGAGCAGTGTGGATTAAAGTTCGTTTTCAGCAATGGTCTGTTTGCAAGAGAGATTGCTTTTGGTGTTCTTTTTTTCCATTTTTTTTTTTCTAACAGATCGACTGTGTGACTTCATAGGAAAATTTGGCTGTTTGATTAGGATGTAACTAAAAATGTGTCTTAGCAACTTCATTGAATAAACAGCTGTTGTCACTGGCTTGCTTCAGTTACAGTCTTGTCTTGCTCTTCAGATGCCTGTTGTGTAGCAATTGTCTCTAGGGAGGCTGAAGTCTCCTTGGTAACCTGTATCTATAAAGCACATAAATGTGACCTTTCTATATGGCACTTCTGAATTCAAAAGTAGTATGTGTGGTCTGTGTCAGATGGTGAAGCTGGTAGAGCTGACAAAGTAAGTTACACTCTCACTCTGCTCAGTCAGCTCCCCTGGGCTTTTGTTAAGGACTACTCTAAAAGCTCCCACAATGCAGTTTTAAGAGTTCATCCTATTTGGAGTGCATGGCAGTGAAACGGTTTTTGCTCTTTGCAGAGCAGCCCTTGTCTAATAGTGGTTGGGGGGGTGGATTTGAAAGCTGTGTATTTGCTGTTTTTCTTAGAGGGGACTGACAAAATATTGGCTGTTCTCTTGACAGGTTGAGATTTATCAGAAGTTGTCCTGGGACCTGCTGTGATTTCAGTGTACTAGCAGAAAGCTGTCTTCTGCTAATGATGTCCCTCTCCATGCTGCTGCCTGTGATCCCTTGTCCAAGCTACAGCATTCACATCACCTTGCAACAGCTCTGGTCTTTTCTCAGAGCTAGCAGGAGTGATAAATTGGGGTCCTGCCAACTTACAGATGGAGGGTGTTTTATTTTTCTTTTGCCTTGGTATGAGGCATTTAACTGTAATGGATTCTGGAACTTGCTGCATGTTTAATGTAATCGGAAGCTTTTGTCTGCAAGAGCTGCATTGACCATCTGACAGCTAATGTTGTCCTACCACAGTCATTAAAAGGAGGGAAGCCTCTCCTTAGGAATTGTCAAATACGGGAGGGGATGGTGTTCTGTGTAAGGAGAGGGGAGGGACTCAAGTCTCGGCTTTCCCCTGTGATCCAGAAAGCTTTAGTAATGTATTGCTGGCAGCCCATAAAGTGGGGAAGGGGAATCTTGGATGCTGAAGCGCAGTGTGCATTTCTGTACTGTCGAGAGCCTACTTTTAATAAAACCTGAGTACTCAGTGAATTCAGCTGGTGACTGAAAATCTCTTTAAACACCTTTAACAGCCAATTTCTGGATCTCCCAATTGTTTTGGGGAGTTGGATGGCAACAGTGCTTCTGTGTAGTGATTGCTTACACAGAGCTGCCTGCTGCCTCAAGCTGAGAAAGGGGCATGATCTCATGGCAATTAAGCTTCACATACCTTGAAGTAAAAGTGCTTAGCTGAGACTTGTGGCTGCTGCTGTGCTGCCCAAAGTATCATGAGGGCAGAGTTCTGCATACTGGGTCTGTGCTGGACCAGAGGGAAAGATGAGGACAAGGATTCTCCCTAAGATTCTGTGTGTAGAACATGATTCAGTGGGGATTTAGTTGGCCAGGTAAAAAATGTAGATTAGCATGTTCCCAGGTAAGTCACTGGCTTTGCAAATGCTTCCATACATGAGTCTTGCAGGAAAGCAGCAGCAGTGTGGGCTGATGTCAGCTTCTGTGGGGATTTGGACACTTCCCTCGTGCAGAGTGTTCAGCTAGCAGGAATATCTGTACTTCAGGCTAGAGAGACTTCGTGACACATGTTCATTCAGATTCTACAGCCTTCCTCTGGATACTGTTTGGCAAACTTCCAGGTTTGCCAAGCCGGAGAGTGAAATAGGAATTGTACATATGTGCTGAAGTAGAGAACCACTAACAAAGAGGAAGCTAAAGGCTTTTCTAACACCCAGTTTCTGAATACCAGAGAGGTAGCCACAGGATGCATTGCTTCCTGTACCTCTGACTGCCATCAATTGATCTGGCCTCATTAGAGGTGAAAAACCTGTTAATGCACCTGTGCTGTGTGGTGTCTGCGCACAGAGGGGTTGGATGGTGGCAAGTCTTCTGCAGGGAGGGAGAAGGTGTTCTCCATCTGCTGTGCCCATTAGGCTGGCAGTCAGGAGTGGTGTCTGCATGATGCACATTCAAACAGGCCTTGGCAGATGTCTCGTGCAGGTCCTGGCCTGGTTGCGTTTGTACACCCCACTGGCAAAGCAAACAAAGTAAAGAGCCCCTTCAGATCCAGCTGCTTTGAAGAATTTGGGTATGTACTAACCTGCAGTGTCTCAGGCATCGGTTCAGATTGAAACCCCAGGCCTAATGGTGGAAGTGGCTGTTCCCACGTGTGCTGTTGGGAGCAGCGCAGCTGGTGTGTGCTTTAGGCAGGGGGATTGTTTTTTAACTCCATCCAGCTTCATTAGTTTCCTGAGGAGCAGGGCTACCTGGCAGGGCTGAAGGTTCCCATGTGGCTAGTCCTGGGCCTGTGGAAGCCTGTAACTGCTGTGTCCTACATGCTGGATACCAACTGAGGGGCGGCTGCTGCTGGGTGCATGTGCAGGGGCTGCAGTGAGCCCAACGTGACAGTTGAGCTTGGAGTAGCTGAAGGGCGGAAGCAAGGCACGGATAACAGGCTGAGGAAACGCTGAAGGAATGGTTTCCTGCAGCATTTGAAGCATTGCTATGTTACCTTTGCTGTCTGATAATAACAGCCTAATTAATACTCTAATGAATTGGAAGTTATTTACAGCAACTACAAGTTTGGAAGGTATTTCTGCTACTTAAAAGCATAAATAACAGTTTCAGTGATTATGGGAGGGGATTTGATATTTGAGCTGATAGTGGCCTTTGGCATGTATGTTTAGTAGGAAACAGCAATGATGGAAAAATAGCTATTAATCAGCATTCAGAGCAGTCTTCCATGAAATTGGGTAGAGATTTTTCTCATTCAGTTAATGTAAGCAGCATAATCTCTTGAAACAACATATTGATGAGGGATCAGAACTGCTGGTAATATAATTATTTTCATAAGCTAATGAGTGTACCTATCAGCAAGCATGCTGTAGGGAGTGGAGGGAGGGAGCTGCAAGGACAGATGTAGCTGGAATGGGTTCTTGTATGTTTTATTACTTCAAGAAAAGTTGCTCAGGTCGGGACTCGAGCACTGCTGCTATTGCACACGTGCATAGGGATGGAAGGCAAAACTGAAGATAACTGATCCATGGCAGGCAGCCTGCGACTGCTCTCCAGGCTGGATGCAGGGGCTAGTTAGGTGGAGGAACTGACCTGCAGGCAATGAGCCAAGCCTGGAGATCTCTGACCCAGCAGCTGCAGGGGGTGCTGTGTGCATGCATTGCCCAAAGTTTTTGCATCAAACTGTCCCTTTGTTTGAGTTTTGTGTGTATATGGTCAGGATGCTTTCACCTTGTCACTACAACAGTGTGTTGTAGTAAACCTCTGGACCAGCTTATCTGTAAGAGCACGTAGTGTGACAAGCCCTAAAAGTAATATCTGAACTTGTCAGAGGCTTTTCTTTAGAGGAGTTGAGGTGGAAGAGGTCATCTGTACTGACAGGCTTTTGCGTCAAAGCTTTCATCTGCTGGAGTTACTGATAAGCCTGCAAATAGCTGGGCACCTTAGGTGTAGCTTCATTTTACATCTGTGTCTCTGATGTATTTTCTGAAGCTAATTTGGGCTTAGAGAGCATCCCCTGGCACTCCTTCTACACCTTTGTTCCAAATTCCCACATACCATGCTCGAAAATGTGATCGTGGCTGCCTTTACCAAAAGTCTGTCTGGACAGAGTTTAAGGAAAATGAGGATATATGGTAGGGGCAGCTGGTAAATACAGGCTGGGGGTCATGTTCTTTAGTACCACAACGTTTTTGTTGGGGGGTTGTTTTTTTTTTTTTTTTTTTTTTTTTTTTTTTTTTCTTTTGTATGGGATATTCTACCTCTGCTGCTTCTCCAAACACCCTTGGTAATGGAGAGCTGGCTGAACTTGACTGTGGCCAGCTATGGGCTCTCAGCAATGTGGTATACTTTGAGCTCGGGTAATTTTCCTGTGTGTAACCATAAGCTATTAAAAAACTTGAGCTACAGTGGACTTCCTAGTACAACCGTGTGCAGCCAAATAATGAAGTAGGCTTCCCGGTTAATAGAAGAACCATCAAATAGACTTTGTTGTCTGTACCAAACATGGAGGTAAGATCACCCCATTTCAAAAATCTTTTAATATAGCCCTTTGATAAAAGATGGGGGCTGGAAGTTTTAGCACTGAATTTAAAGCAACTTGCAGCTCTCCTCCTCAGACCTCTCCCGGGCATTTGTTGCTCTATTGCTTGCCCGACTTCTGCAGGCACTGGTCAACTCCTGAGTGTGGCTGCTGGTTGTTTTGAATGAGGAGATGAAGGCCAGGAGGGATGTTTTGGACAAAGGCTGACTTACAGCTTTTTCTCCATACAGAGATCTCCCTATTAGCTCTTGGAGACCAGCAAAGGATAATCACAGCATGTCCGAAGCTTGTATTCTGCTGTGAAGTGGCTGAACAGGGCAGTGAGGATGAAGGCAGAATTGTCGGTTCTGTCAATCATAGCAGGAACAGACAATGCTCTATGTGCTTGTGTAACTTTATGAAACTGAAGTCTGGAGTCACTCACTAGGCTGGTATGTTTAAGCAAATGTTTATTTTTCTCAAACAGCTCTGTTTCTTGGTGCCATGAGCATTTGAGAAGAAAATAGCACAGATTATTTCTCTGTCTGATGTTGCTTTTAATAGACATGTTTTCATACACAGTGAGAGGTTTAACATTTATATTTCCAAAGACCCAGGCATCTTTTTGTCTGCACGGTGATTATTATATTCTTTTTAGACCCATCTGTTATGCAGCTGCATTAGCTTATGAGATAGCACAGTCCATTTCCTCACTGCTGCTGCTACTCTGCATTATTTCCTCTGCCTCCATCTCTACTCAGTGATTAAGTTATCTGACACATCAGCTGTGTTGACAGGCTAGATGTTATCATGGACAGCAGTGAAGCAAATCTTGATTTTGTGATCGTCCTAGGAAGATCCAGAGTTCAGGACACTCAGACCACCCCACAGGCAGTAAGGGGAAGATTTTTTTTGAAGCAGAGTGTTTCTTTCTCCTGCAGCATTCAGTGTTCTGAAGAGATGTTCTGCAGCTATAGACTCTTGTACCTCTTCCACCCTTTTTGCCAGATCCCTTGCAGTGGTGGGGTGAAGCCAAGTGTCTTGGTTCAGCCTGAGTATGTGGGTGCTATGGGCACAGCTGGTTTGTTACAGCACCTACGGTTCCCAGGCACTCACTTTCCCATTCAAGCGTCGGGCACGGGGTGCGGATCAGGCTGATGCCCTTTGACGCTTCACTGGCTGTCTTCTGGCAGCCTTCATCTTGCAGAAAACTGCAGTTTCTGTCCCTCTGCTCCCTGTTATGGCTTTTCTTTCTCAGACCACCTGGCTGATGCTCAGGTTCAGCTCACTCTAGAGGGAGGACTGGTGCTCTCTCAACAGGGTGAATGGAGAGGGGACAGTGAGAGTTCTGTCTTTCTGCCAGGGTTCCCAGCACACATCACCAAAATCTTCCCTTTGTCCCTTGATACCTACCAGAGCCTGGTGCTAAAGCCTCTAGATTGTTCCACAGCAAATTAAACTCTGGAGAAAAGTGCTGGAGATTATACTCTTCATATTTACGGGACTCTGGGGTCTGAAGACATTCTCTTCACCTGTTTCTCTGCTCAGTGCCAATGTGAGGCTAGCAAGGACTGGATGTAGCCCCTGCCACAGGCCTTCCAGTGACTGAAATGGGCACAAGACTTTTATAATGTAGATAGGAAACACCTGGCAGCTTGCAGGTAGTAACAGAGTTGTCTTGGTGAACGGGTAAAAATATTCTTTATGCTAGTCCATGTTAATGCTTTAAATCAAAGTGATTCCATTATATTCCCTAAGATTGATTTGGGTTCATGGAAACAGGTTCAGGACTGTTTCTGTCTGTGTTATCCAAGAATCTGCTTGATTTCTGTAGTGTTATATTTAGAAAAATGTCCACTGGATAGTCTGCACTTCACTGTGCCTTTCGCTTGCTCTGTTCTGTTTTGAATTCTGTGGCTGGGTCACCTTGAAGTCTTCTCTCTAGTGCTGACAATCAGCTTGACTTCCTTTTTTCTCAAAGCAAGCAGTAAAGCCGGGGCTGTCCTCATTTCTCTGCTTTGCACAAACTCCCTCAGGTTCATGTAACCTTCCTCAGCAAGGATGTCCAGGGCCAGAGAGACTTTTGGAGATGTGGTCTCAGCATTGACTGTATGAGGAAGCGAGGCACATTTTCTGTCTCTGACAGGGCGGCAGGTGTCCTTCCAGCGGGCTGAGGAGGCTCTGCTGGTGCATGAGGGTGGTAGGTAAGCAGATGCAGCCCCACATGGTGCTGCTCGCCCAGATGGATTCCCTGAAGCCTGTTCCTGAAAGCTGCTCTCTGAAGGTGGGGTGGAATGTCAGCACCCAAGGGCTGGCCCAGAGTAGCACACGTGCTTTCTGCTCCGCACATGCTCGCATTTCCTGCTGTGGGTGGCCGCAATGTCTTCAACAGCCTTCTGGTTCAGGGCGGCTCTTCAATGGCAAGGGCGAGGCTTGTGCTTTTGATCCTCCCACAGATACTGGAATGCCTGCACATCAGTCCAGGATAGAACCTGGCCTGTGGGCAGCAGCTCACTCTGGATACCACTTCTCAGTGAGAAGAAATACTAAGCTCTATCTCTGCCCTTGTTTTTAGCAGCTTGGAGTAGTGCAGCACAAAGAAAGTGCAGAAATTGCAGCAATGGTAGACACTGCCTTACACTCACCAATATTCCCAAATCCAGCTGGAGAACTTAATGGCCTCCTGATGAAGAAAGATGGTTGCTATCTCATGCAAATGGTTGCAAACCATCTGCTGGCTCATGAGAGTGTTGCTGTAATTGCTACACTTTATGCTGGCTTGGTCTCCATTCATGTTTATAAGCATTTTGTCTACCAAGAGGAGATAAAATCTTATTTTTTTCCATGAGATACAGCACTCATGGGGTAAGGTCTGTCTTGAGAGTGAATCCATTTTCCAGTGGATGTGGATCAGGCCCTTGACACCAGCAGTTCAAAGCAGACTTTTCCTTTGAGTATTCACTGTCACTTTTTTACAGCAGGATATTTATAGGTGCAATTTTCTTAGAAATTGACAGAGACTGGAAGTGTCTGAGAAGTTTTGTTAGTCAGCAATTTATGTTGCTGTGGAAACGCCTTAGTAGTGCTTGGGAAAACTGCCCAGAGAAAAAGGTGGTTGGCAAAGGTGCTAACAGCAATGTGTATCTCTTGTGCAGGTTTAGGTAAGCTAGGAACCAACATCAGGCACATGCTTCACAACAGCTACTGTTGTGTCATGAAGGTGTCGCCTATTTTGTGCTGCTGCTTCCTTCTGTAAACCCTCTCTGTCACTCCTCTGAACTATGACACCTGCTCCCTGCCAGCCTTTCCTCTGATCCTGGATGATATGCTGAGTACCAAAGTGGTGGTAAAGTCCTTGTAAGTGAGGTTGCTGGCTGTTAAGGTGAGTAGCAACATCAGTGGGGGTGAGAAGGGATGCTGATGAGGTCTCATCTCTCAAAATGAGTTACAGTGACTTGGTGAGTGTATTTGCTTGCAACCTGGCTTTCTTTTCTAGCAGAGCTGACCAGGTAGACCTGCTATTACGTAGCCCTTTGGCAAGTGGAAGGCTTGGTAAGGAGGGGTCAACTTCTGAGTCATCTTGTTACTTTATAAAGCAGATACAAATCTGCTCCTTGCTGTTCTTTTCCTGCCCTTTTTCCCCCCTTGCCCTGCAGCAAAATACTTGCAGGAATAGAGCAGAGCAGGGTGGAAGCACAGATGGATTTCCTCAGTGCGAGAAAGCAGGATCGGGGCTGTGTGTGACTGCCAGCCTTGCAGCACAACTGCTGGGTGCAGGGCTCACCCTGCCGTGTGGACTGGATGCATCAGGCATAAAGGATGTCACAGCCTGTTGCCTGAGCGATGTGATGCAGCTTTTTCCTTCCAAGTGGCAAGTGCGTGCCACTTTCTCTGTGTTGCAGGCTGCTGGAAGTATCATTGGTGGGTTCCCCTCCCTGCTTTTTTTCCCTGTAGTGTTTTTTTCAGCTTTTTTTTTTTTTCTTTGGGGGGGAGGGGAGAGTGTTGCTGGGGTATTTTGGGGGGGTTGTTTGTGGTTTTTGTGTTTTATTCCTTTAAACAAAAGGGAAAGATCACAGTCTGTCATGAGCTGCCTTCTCCCTGTCTCAATTGTGTCAGGGCATATGACAAAGGCACCTATCCATGGATGAGCCTAATGACTTTTCCTTTCACTGAAGAGGAAAGCTTACCCTTATCTGTGTGTTTTCAGATATTCCCTCTGCCTGATGATGGGAGTCTGTCTATCCATCACAGCATTGTTGTTCCCCCAACTGTGGCTCAAGAGCTGGGAGGAGGAAGATATAAAGCAGCTTGGGCTGTAAGGCTAACAGAAGGCAGGATCTCTTAGGCCTTCTGAAAAGCAGTACTGGGTTCAGCCATGGGCGAGAGGCTTGTTGAGTTGTGGTTTTCTGTAGGTTTGCCTGGTCCTTAAACTGATACAGAATCCCTGAGACATGGTAGGGCTAGTAGCCCTGTAGAGAGAATTGTAGCAATGGAAGTATTAGAAGGATCAGACCAGGTTTATTCATCTTCATTTCCCTCATACTGGGAGCAAAGACCTCAGGAGCTGGAACAGTAAGAACAGTCCCCATGTCCTGTGAGATTTATATGCATATGTGTGGTGCTCTGGATCTTGGCTTCTACAGCTGTAACTCATCCAAGTTGCTGTCACAGTTAGTTGTGAGTTGGCAGTCTAAATTTTCTTGTAGAAGCAACAATTGGTTTTGTCCCTTTTGGACCATGTTGCAAAGGATTGTTAACAACCGGACTGTGTAGTCCTGGTAGGAGATGTTATTTGGGTTGGCTCCTGTGTTTTTATGCTAATATGGTCCAGATTTATGCTGGTATAATGGTGAGTAAGAGCCCAAGTGGAAACTGTATAAGAGGGGATCTCTCCAGGAAGCTCAGAAGCTGTGTAAACCTCGGGATTAGAGGAGGGCTAAGAAGAAGTTTCTTTATTACAATACTAAATCTAGCCCCTTAGCAATAGCTTTATAATCTTCATGTCATCGTATTCAGAGGCCTGTTATTGTCAGAGCACTGAGCCATATGGAGGTGGAAAGATCTCATGGGGTGAACTTCTTTTGCTTTGTTTTTTGCTTTCAAGGTGGTGGTTAAATAAACAGCAGTTACACAATTTTCCTGTAGCTGAGCTTTTTGTACCTAAGTCAAGTCAGTGGTTGTAGGTAGGGGGTTGGTTTCGTGTTGAATGTTGATTACATGTTTTACTGGGCAAATATAATCCCTGGGGGGTTTCCTGTGGTGGTGTCTTCTGTCTGACCCTAGTTCACTGAGGGCACAAATAAGCTGTAGCTCTTTGTCTGAACTGTAACACCTCATGCTTTCAGTTGTTATTTGGTGTTCAAGGCAGTGAGTCAAGTGGAAAAGGGAACGTGTAGTCTGGAGGTGTGTCCTATAAATGATACATGAGGCAAGAAGCAAAACTGAGCTTCAGACAGCTCCTCTCTAACAGACTGACCATATAGGCCAAATATTGCCTTCTGAAAGGTGTGATCTATTGTACATCTAACATGCATTGTCAGTCTGTCTGCTGTTGCATGGACAACCAAGTTATTTAACACAAGCAGACGCATGGACACTGGTAATAGCTCAAGTGAATTAGGTATTCGATTGTCCACATATTTCTGCATGAACAGTGAGCTCATAGCATGCAAGTGAAAGACCTAACAGGAAAGGGCATGTTTAAGGGTGACTTTCAGGTTGACCTGGAAGTAGTTGAAGCCAAGCACGTGCCTATGTGTGTCTAAGTGTCTACGACTGACCTGCTTGTTGAAAGTGTTCCTTTTAAGTTGATGGAGATCTGAGATACAGATAGGGAAACAAAAGAAAGCAATTCATCTCCAAAACTATATTCTAGATTCACTGACTGAAATGGAAGTGAATGGGCCCTGAACAGACCTAGTAGAAGATGTTGCGCTGACATCCAAGGAGACTAAGGCTTCATCAGGCGCTCTGTCACAAAGGTAAATGGAGGTGGAAGAAGCTGTACAGTTGTTATGAACTGAGTTGAAGTCACAGATTCAGATCATCGGGGCTGGCAAAAACTGTCAGATTTTTTGCCATAAATATGACTTCCTCGGTGTCTTGGCCACAACCATTAAAATCACCCCTTCAGCAAGGGGATGGTGTATGAACAATGTCCAGCAGCTACAAGCTGGCTGCATGGATGGGGCCAGGCATCAGAAAAGCCTTTGTGGATCATTTTGCATCCATCTCCCTTTCCAAAGCACTGAGTATCGCTGTGGATTCAAGACATGATTATCAACATGATTATAATTTTTAAAATCTGAATTTCACATCTGTGGAAGTTTCCTCAAGATTTAGCTTTGTGGTGTTTGTGAGCTGCTTTTGTGGCTCCCTTTCTTTTGGCGATGTTGAATACTATTAAGCATTATTTGCATTATTGGCAGGGATACAAAAGGCATATTCAGCGATAGTATTAAGGTGGTTTGGGCTTATAATGGCAATTTCTTGGACTCATTAGGAATGTTATTAAAAGTCTCTTCAGAATGTCATTATTTAAAGACTAGTGACCTCTTCTGTCACCCAGATGTCTACTCCTGACTGTTTTCTTTAGCCTCTGAGTCAGTGTTGTTAGCAATGTTATGTTGCAGATGGAACAGAAATCTACAGCACTTCTATTAACTTTTAAAGCAACTTGATGGGGTTACATAGGTCCATGGAAATACAGTTTTGGGAAAAGAAACCAAAAAAGCTCTTAACTTATTTTTCTGTGATGTGTTATGATAAAATCCTGGTCCAGCTACTGAACAACAGCTATGAAGTCTGTAGGCAGCTCTCTCTGGTCATTCATCAAAATGCATTTCTTTACCAATCATAGCACAATTAATCTGACTTGTCAAAAATTGCTAGTGATCTTCACACTGTAGACAATATGTAGGGACTCATAGCCTACATCCTGCAGGCAATAGACTAAAGGGCAGATCCTACCAGAAGACACAGAGTAGTCTGCCTGTGTTAACTTGTGAGGTCCCTGGGCAAATGCAGTTCAGAAAAACAGAAGGAAAAGGTGCAGTTAACCCATTCTCCCCAAATCTTAGCATCCTCTTCTTGTCTCCCTGTTAAAATTTCCATGGTGACTAATTGTGATTTCCATCAACAAAAGAATGTACTTTCTGATATGAGAATAACAGGAAACTCCTGTTTTCATGTAATTATCCTTCCTGATAAGAAATAAAGGACTCCCACACTACAGTCTTCTGAACAGACAGTCTAGTAACATCTCTCCTGTCTGCTGAATTGTTTCAGATCAAACTTTTTCTACCCCATATCTTTCCACAAGCCACTTGGGGGGTCTTTAATATGCAACTTCCTACAGTTACTCTAAGAAAAATATAGCACGTTTCTTAGCAATGAAAACTAAATTCCGTTGGAAATACCTTGGCGAAGTTTTACAGCTTGTTTATATAAAAGACACTTTAATAGTGAAGAGAAAATGATGTTTTCCTCACACACTTAATTTCTTTATCTTGTTGTTTACAAGATTTTTCTCCATGTTGTAATTTATGGCATCATTTTTCATGGATCTGAGTGGGAGTAAGGGTATTGAAGAGAGGAATGTGCTTTGAGGAGGTAAATTAAGTTTCTCCCAGAGTTCTATAATTCAAACCTGGGTATAGCTGAAAAAGTGTTGAAATATTTAAAAAGTTGATTTCTAGAGGAGGGGAAAAAAAAATAGTGCACCTTATTCCAAGTAAAATAAAGCAAAATCTTTTTCTCTTTGTATTTACTAAATTGCAAAGTGCAGACCGCCCTGTGCCTTGGTGACTTGGTTTTGCCCAAGGAACACGAATGCTTTGACTGGCCAATGCCTTCCCGTGCCCATGACAGCTCTCATTTAAGAAAATAAATTAACCGTTTGTCATGTAAATTGTATCGATTGGATAAAGCTGGCAAATAGGTGAGGTAGTGTTACAGGTTCTGTTTATTTTCCTCCCTGCTATTACTGCCTGCTGCTTCCTAGTTGCACTCAGAAATGTCAGTCACAAAAAGGACCCTCAGTGCTGAGAGCTGACTTCTGTGAGTTTAGGTCAATGCTTTGGTTTTTAGCTCTATTTTGCATCATATTTCTGTGCTGCTTCTTAATGTTCCGTGAAGTGTTTAGCTGTCATCTGCAGAGACTGAATTTGTGCGGATGAGTGGCCTTGAATCTCTGTGGAAAGTCGTTGTAGATAAGGCCTCTAGTTTCATCACCTAAGTGGTATTCTATTGCAAATAAACATCTGCTGCTTTGTAGATTAGCTGTAACATTCTTAATTTTCAAGGGTCAGTTTACTAGCTTTTTCCCATTAAAACATCGGGAAGTGGGTACATTTCAAGAGGCAATGTGGCTCCAAAGCTGAGGAGGGGCCCAGAAACTACAACTCATTTGTTCTGTGTCTAGGCCTACAAATGTTTGGTCGAGTGAAAAGCCCCAGTGACGGCAGGGAGCTGCCAGCACAAATGAGGCCTGTTTGGTAGATAGGACCCAGCAGGATCAGGCTTTGCTTACAACATTGAAACAGTAATTTCCATGCCACTTGTTAGGCAGATTGCACCAGATGTGTCTGACTCATTGCATCCATGAGATGCAATGCACGCAGATTCTCTGACAGGCAGAGGCGGGGATTGGACCAGGAGCCTTCCCCTTTGTGGTCTTCAGGAACTCTGCACAGCAGAGATTAAACTGGGGTCTGTTCTCTGACCTCTTTGGCCTCTTGACAATTTGACCTGGATAAAACAAAGTTAGTGGGACTGTGTGATACAGGCAGCACCTGGACCGCAGAGATCCAGTGTAATCAGAAATCAGTTGCTTTTTCTTTAATGCAGTTACCAGTGTCAGCTAAAAGCTTGGCTGATGTTGGCAATACTCAACCCATTTTCCAAACAGGGAATTTAAATTTCTGAAATGTACATTGGTACTAAACCAATTGTTCAAATTTCACCTAACTCTGTCAAATACTAATGCGTGTTCCATTTATTGGAGAGATTTATTTAAAGCCAAGGTTTCTTAGGATGTGCAATCAACTGGCAACTTAAAACCAGGACCAGTTATAGTGAGTATATCTGCTTTCTTCTGCAGCTTGTATAGCTCATTACAGAGCCTGGTTAATCTGAACAGTTGTGGCTGTGTACCATATTTAAGCATGCTCTTGAATTCAGAGAGACACCTCAGTGTTCTGTTTAAGCAACATCTATACCACTTGAGGATTTGCTTTCCATTTGCTTTGCTTTTCTTCCTAACATCTGGAGAGAGATTTAACAGAGCAAGAAATGTGTGGCCTGGATGATAACTGCATTGAAGAAACTGTACCGAAACTATTCCCCTGGGTTGCACAGGGGACAAGTGGTGCCGTGTCAACCTGGTGCCTGATGCTGCAACTTGCATATGACCCATTTGCAATTGCTGACTCATAAAACAACTCAACAGACTTGACAATTCAGTAAATAAATAAATGGTGTTTTCTATAGCTGTGGGTGGATTCATTTATCCCAAGTCTTATGCTGCATGGAAGGACAACACCCATTTTTTATGGTCTCTTTTAGGAAAACTGCTGGGGAAAAAAATGTTTGTCTTAGATTTATCAGTTACAGAAAATGAAGGTGGTTTAGTTATTTCATGTTAATCGTATAAATAACCACTTGTGAAAAAATAAAGGGGCCTGGATTCTGGTCTATACCAAGTTGCAATAGTTGCCTTGTGACTCAAGAGAGGAGAAATGGTGGCCTGGAGTTGCAGGCTCCTATGTTGAGAACACGTTAGCCAAGGTGATCAACTTTAAGACAGGACAATCTGATGGTGACTGGGAGTGGGGTGTAAACTGGGCTGCTGTTTCTGGAATATGTGTGCACTTCTTGTTCCTTCTGTAGCATCTCATGCACACTTGGAGGTTCCTCATAGGAAGGAAATAAAATGGTCTGTGCTAAAGAAGACAAAAGGTTTCAGCTTCTAGTTGAGCCACTGGTTCTTTGGAGTGAGGAAAGAGCTGGGAGAATTCTCTGGCTGTATTATACGTGCCCCTGTTGATCTCTTCTATCCTTAAACACCGGCAGCAAAATCCCACAGCCTATAGAAGCAGGAGGCACTGAGCCACAGCCCGAGCCAGTGACAGGAGGGAAGGCTGCTGCTCCTGGAGCCATCTCACAGCATGGCGTGGGCTGCGGAGGAAGCGTTGCTGGAGGAGGATGCAAAGGTGCAAGAGCTGAAAGAGGAGGCAGTTGTCTGTGGAGACAGCTGGTGAAAGCATGAGAACGGAGCTAGTATTGGAGGAATCTAAAACATGAGGTACTGCTTTTGATTTAATGTGGGAGAGGGTCACGTAGTTTGTGGAACTGATAGAGGATTTTAGGCATTGTGTTTCCTCTGCTAGAGAGTGTGTCTTGTCATGGGGTTATTCTGGATTTAAAAGATTCCCAGTAATGGTTTGTGGAGTCAGGTGTCACACGGGGCCTTCACAGACTAAGGGAAAATTGCAGGTTCGACTTGAATGCAAACCTGTTCAAGGTTTTTCTTCTGCTTAGGGGAAGGAATATGGCTTGCCTTGTTCATAGGGTCCCCTCTCATGGCTCAGACTCTCACAAATTGTTCCTTTATTTTCTCTTAGGAAAAGAAAAAGAAAACTGAAAGTACCAGGTTCAGAAAAGTTGGCTGGTTGCCTTTCCTTTTCTTTGGGAAAGAAAAAGACACAGAGAGAAAACTACTAAAAGCTTTTTATTAAAGTATTTATCTTTCCTATTTTCTGAATAAGACTTCTGGCCACTTTGAACCTTCTCCAGCTTTCATTAAAGATAATAGCTTTTTAATGACAACGAGTTTGTTTCCTTTATGCCCTGGGGTGAGTCATAGCCCTGCTCTCTATGGAGAGGCAGAATGTGATGAGGTTGTGTAGTGGCTTTTGGCAGAAGAGAGAAGGCTAATACCTGTGTCCTCTGTGTCTATGGCCACATCCAAATTAGAAGAGCGGGACTTCCCCCTTCTCTTCTAGCCTGACTTCCCCCTGTGGTCTTGTAATGCAGCATTGTATATGAGAGAAGGTAGAATAAGCGGATTATATTTGCCATGAGTTGGAGACACTAGTTTTGCCTTCTTGAGATGAAGCCTTTATCAATGATGAGTACTTTTGGGGTTCAAATCCAAGAAGGTGTTTGCTCAGTGCTTACTGCTCTGCCATGGTGTGGATTCTCTTGGCAGTACCTCAAGAGTCTGCGTCTTGGGGACAAAACTAGTGAGCTGAAAACCAGATGTTTTGGTCCTAGCTGGTCATACAGTAGGGCTCTGGAGAAGACTGCTGCCCTCTGCTAGTGCACTCCATCTAGGAAGCTGATGGGGTTCTCCTCTTTGCAGCCTGCTGAGGGTGAGTTTTACAGGGGTGGCAAAGGCACAGCTGAAGAGGTGTGCAGCAGTTGCTGGTCTCCTGAGCACATGTAGAAAAGCCCAGGTCTAACAAGAAGGGATTTTATTTTTTTCTGGATGAGATGCTTTTTCGTCCTGGATCAATGGCCCAGTTCAGTTGGGCTGGCCAAAACCCCCTTCAGTCCTAATAAGATCTCATACCTTTGTCAGAGTATGGGACTGTTCCTGGGTGGGCTTTGTTTGCAGGTGGAGTTTAGGACTATTTGTTTCAATGTTGTTCTCTACTTTGGCAAAAGACTGAAGAATCTGAAATACATGGGGTTGTAATCTGATTTTTCTTCAGATTTTCTTCAGGAAAATCTCTGATATCAACTGTTCTCCCATGTCTCTGTGTGCTAAAAACTAGCAGATGTGTACAGAAGGGGAATGATGTTTAAAGGTCTTTTCACTTCTCTTTTAAGATCTCAAAGGACACTGCGAAGAAGAGGGTTGTGATGCAGAGTTTGAAACTCCTCTAAGTAAAGCGGTATTAGGATCCCTGCAGATGTATTCTTTGCTTACTGGTCTTGATAAAAGAAAATTCCACCTGAATCTTTTCTCAAATAAGACTTTTTTATGACTCAGTGCTTAGTCTTCTTCCCTTTCCTGACCCCTAACACTTTTTTAATTATGGCTTTCTGCACAGGGTGCCTGGGGCGAGCAGGCAGACAGGCATTTTAAGAAAACAGGAACAGTTGTGAAAGTAAATCAGCCTTCTCCTCTAGTTCTTACTATTATTATTTTGAGTTTGTCACAAAAAAAAAGAAAAACCCCTTAATTCTTGCATTAGGGTATTTTCACAGGAGGCTCCTCTTTTTCTCAGCACTAAGAGTTTGTTATCTGCCTTGTGTGAATTTGTTTTTGTCTCAGCCTTAAGTGCATGAATTTATACCGTGAGTGGGGCACGTAGGAAAGCAAGACCACATCCACAGCAGCCATTTCTTTTGTTATCAAAGGTTAGCTAACCTAAAGAAGGACTCGAGAGAAGTAGGACCTGTGAGGTGAGTAGGTGAGGAACTGGATGTTAGGAACACAGCTGTGGCAGAGAGATCATGACAGAGGAGCTGCTGTAGCAGGGTTTGGGATGGCGGCACCTCTCCCCAACTCGAACCGCTGGCCAGGCAGCCGCTCCTGGAAGGGTGGTTCTTCAGCCTGCAGGAGAGATGGTTAAGGGACAATTCAGTGGAGATCTACAAAATCCTGAGTGGCCTTGAGAAAGTAAATGAGAATTGATTGTTCCCTGTCTCTTCCAATACAAGAACTAGGCATTCAAATTAAATTAGCTGATGGTAGGTTCAAAACAACTTTGTGCCCTCTGTAGCATGGCATTCTGCCATGAGAGGCTGTGAGTGCTCAAAATGAGATGGGAGAGAATTTGTTCAAGACATGGACTGAGGAATAGGCACCACCTATTAGGAAATCCTGCAGGTGAAATTACCAGAAGTGTGAAGCATCCTGGGGAAATACTACTATACATTCTACTACCTGTCTTACCTTCTCTCCTGGGCACCTGCTGTTAGCCAGTATTGAAGATAGATACTGGGGGAGGTAGGTCTGTTTTAACCCAATACAGCTTTTCTAGTGGATGCATAAATGCTTGGCCTTTTGCCAGCAGCAGTCAGCTCAAATCCCAGTATCTGCTCTCTGTTCCAGCATGGTTAGATCAGCTCTCAGGAGGAGTAAGAGGATACTTTGCACTAGCTGGGGCAAAGGACATCTTTGACCTGTCTTAGGAAAGAGCTGTGTACACTGAGCTTGTTTGTTGAGAGCTGGGGCTGGCAGGACTAGAACAGCAGCTTCCTCAGGGTCTAGGATGGAATGAAGGGCTGAGATGCTTCAAAGATTTCCTGCTGCCAGGGCATGGGGAAGGGAGTTAAACACTTCAGTGAAACAAACAGTAAAACCTCAGATGAATGGCTTCAAAGGAATAGCCAGGCAGGGTAAATCCTTGGAGAGAGATGGTTGTTTCTTTGCACTTGTTCCATGCTTTTCCTGAGCCGGAGGCTTTTTTTCCTATCTGCCACACAGAGGGAAGGATCTGGGATGGGAAAAACATTCAGCAAACTACAGAATCAGGTAAGTGACCTGAACACAAAACCACAGCAGTTGCTTTGGCCTTGGCCTGAGGCCAGCTTGCCCCTATTCTGTCTGATCAGTCAGGCACAAGCATAACGGACAGTTTGAAAGGGAGAGTTAGTTAAGAATAACATGGGGCAGTTCAGTCTCTCTTTGGATTCATGTTGGTGGTCCTCTCCTCTGCTGCACTCTGTCTCCAGTTCAGGCAGGCAGAGCGTAATAGCAACTGCTGCTCCTCAGCCCGAGCAGCAGCCCGAGAGGAGCAGGAGGAAACACAGGGCTGGTGTCTGACTATAAATACTGCTGAAAATGAAACAGCCTGTTTCAGAGGAAGCTGAAGCATCACTTCATGAATTTCTTGGGCCAGAAATGGGATGATGGGTTAGGAAGAGAAGGGTTGGAAGGGTTTTACATAATTACAAGTTGGGAGCTCAGCTTCCAAAGGGTGGAGGGGTGACTAGAGTTGGCATCCAGTTTTGATTCATGCTATTGCTATCTGTGCTTAGAGCAGAGTCTGCGATTATCAACTATCCCAAAAGGTCTCAGCCTCTTGATGGGTTTCCTTGTTTTGGAGTTTTGCTACTTCTATCGGATTAGCTAGTTGTAGGAAGCTTGATCATTTGCCCCAGCTTTTCTTGGAAAACAAAGTTTCTGAGGGTTTCTCTGCTTCCCTGCTGATGGTTAAAAGCTGAGAACAAAGTTGCTATGTGCAACTGGAATTCCTCCCATGCTCCTCTATGCCCAGCAGGACATAGTCTGTTTAGGACCACATGTGTTAAAACTTTCAACAGCAAAGCCTGGAAAAGTGTGCCCTTGCAAGCTCTCAGCTCTGGGTGTGAGACAGGAGAGGCAGCAGACCACAGAACAGACTCTGCTGCAGAAATTTTCAAGTTGGTACCTGTTCACAGAAAAAGCATAGGCAGAAATACTGACCTTTGCCTTCATTTGGACAAGGATTGTTGCCATTGCTGTTGATTTGCATCGTGTTCTGGAAAGCCCGTGTGAACTGGTGGTGCTTCTTGCTGAAATATAATGAACAGGCAGAGCATCCCTTGTGATAGCCTTGGAGAAGCATTTGAATGAGCTGGGAGCCAGTTCTCCTGTGGCCTTCACATATCTGGAGAAATCAGCTTCAAGAAATCAGATCACTTGGTTGACTACTTTCCTTATGTGCTTTTACAGACTTGGCTGTGACAATGGAAAGTAAAATCAGACACTCTAAACTAGAACCTTTTTTTTTTTCTTTTTGGTCTTGAATACTGATAGCTCTGCTAGTTTCCTTACTGCTGGAATGCACAAGAATCCAAGTCCTGAACAAAGGACATAAAGCTCAAGGGGCTGTACAATCACAGAACAAAAAAAAAAAATACTGCTATCCTGATGCATTTGCAATGTGCATATAAATTATCAGGTGACGGGCATAGAGGCAAAGGGACGAACACTTGGGAATAGGGTAAATCCAATTTTAAAACCTGGTAACAGAACCCTAGGCTACATAATAATATTTTTCTTTTTTTTTTTTTTTTCTTTTTTTTTTTTTTCCTGGTGGGAAAGTAATGGCAAAATAAAGTTTAAGACAGGGCGAGTATTGGACAGCATTCCCCATTCCACAGGTGAGTGGATCAGCCTGTGGTGATGGCAGGGACACTGATTAACCACCCAGAGTGAAAGTGAGAGCAAGCTCCCCTTTGTCCCCTGGAAGGGACATTCCATCTGCAACATCCTCCCGCCCCTTGAGTTAAGGAAGGGAGCAGGAGGGCCTCTGGGAACTGGGTCACTGGCAGCTCCAGCACAGCGCAGCTTAATTAAGTGAAGGAAAATGAATGAGAGGGCAGGAACTCTGCTTAGCCAGCAGGAAAGCAGCTGGGTTTGAACGGGCAGATGAAGTCGTGTTTCCACCTGCTCTAGTGAGCTGCCTCTTGATGTTCCCTGTAGGCTGGAAGACATGATCTCCACTGCGAAGGACAATCCTGCAAGCTGTTCTGCACCTGAACCTCTCCCTGTAAAATGGACGTTCCATTCTGTAAAGCACACTTGCTTGGCTCCAATGCTCCTCATAGGGCCAACAGTCCCACTTTTAGACTTGGCAATTGTCTTGCAAGAAATCTGTTGCTTGGCTGATGTGGTCCAATATGGTTTGGGCCGTGTTTTCCTTGGCTTCTTTAACATTACCATCTTTGGAGCCTGTTGGGGAAGGGAAAAAAAAGTCTAAACAATCCTCTAGGGCTATGTCAAACTAGATCAAGGGGGAGCTGCTGCTTTCCGAGCAGGACTTAAAGATGAGCAAGACAGTTTGTTCCCAAGAGCTTTAGGTGGGGGTGGATTGAATGTAAACGCTACTGAGATGTCTGGATCCAGATCCAATTTTCCTAATAGCAGAGGGTCAGTCAAAATTGCAGTCTTTAAGCGGACGCATTGCTTTCTAAAGCTAATTTTCATTCACTCAGTGTTCTGTTTCTCAGAATAATGTGAATGTGTTCCTCCTACCCCAGTAATTGTTGGCAGGGGGACTTGGAGCATGGCAGCATCAGTGCTGGAAACAAACACCTGGGACGTGTTCTCTGTTACTGCCCCTCAGTTAATTGCGCAGGAGCTGCACAGGCCTCTGGTTTGTGTTGACTAATTAGCTGAGTAATGCAATCTCCTTTTGAATGTTCTTCCTGTTCTAGATCAGGAATGAGACACACATTGATTAAATGACTTACCCACGGTCACATAGTGAGTGACTCATTGGCAGAGGCAGGAATTAACACCTGGTATTAAATTCCTGCTTCCTAGACCCCGTGCCCTCTTATTTCTAGTGCCCTTTTCTTTCCTCTCCTGGCCTTTCTGCCTCTTGCCCACTGCAGGATTTGTTACACGCGCAATTTCCAAGGTGACAATATCTGACCGCTGCCAAGAAAATGAGGTATCTGTCCTTTGCTACAGACATCTATGGATGTACAAAGAAGATAAAGTTCCTTTTATTTCTTATCTTTTTTGGAACATTTTACCATGTTATGCCTGCGGTGCCAGGTCTCCTCAACTCCCATGCCTCCAGCATTGCACATGATGAAGGTGTTAGCCTGTCCTCTAATATTATTTTGTTTTTCTAGAAGCATCTTTGCTGCAGTCTCCCTGAAGTGGGAACATTCTGCCCATCCCCACTGTTAGTACAGCAACATGATCAGCCACTAAAAAAAATCAGTGGAGGGGTTTTATAAATCCCAGTTCAGTATTCGGGAAGGTGTAACATCTGTTGTGATCAATATTTTAGAGCAAGTCTGTTTGATAAAAAGTTATAGTAAAGCCTTTAGGTTCCTACTGATTAGCTAAATAATTCACAGGAGTGGCTCTAATCACTTTAAGCCTCTTGCATTTGAAAGTAAGCAGAAAATTCACAGTAATTCTGTAGAGAGGCAGTATAGCCAGCTGGATTGTGTTTCTTACAAGCTGCTGTATTGGGAATGAAGTAGTTTTGGGGTTTTAATGGCTCCTGAGGTATGCCAGAGTCAAATCTGGCAAAAAACGGTCTCTTTTCATCATTTGTTTTTGATGATAATTTGGCTGGTAAGTGCTTAGCAGTCAGTGCAGAAATTACGCCCGTTAGTTTTAAAAGTCTGCAGAAATGGAACTATTGGATGCAGGGGCTTCCTGAGATGGCGCGAAGGTTGAGGCGAAGAAACGTCACGGTAGCGCGGGGGAAGTAAAGGATACAAGGATACTTGTGTAAGGAGCAGCTGCGCGGCCGCCCGCTGTCAGGGCGGCGGCTACGGCCGTCGGGCCGT